>LBNU01016492.1:103686-126194 GCA_014162995.1 Artemisia annua | reverse complement strand
ATAGTACAAGGGTATTTTGTGATAAAATCCAAGTTTTGAAATACCAGGGACTAGTTTTGCCATTTTGTGAAAGTTTAGGGACTGAAACTGTCAATTGTGCAAACTTGACTGTTTTTCATCAGTTTTCAATCCTTTTGTATCTGAAACACATAAAAACATGTTTTTGTGATATTTTATATATTTTAGGGTATTTCTGTGTGTTTTCAGATGTTTTGGCAGTCTAAATGTGATAAAAATGATGAGTATTTGCACACTCATCAATGGAAAAAGAAAGTTATGTGATATGTTGTTAACCAATGTGCTAAGTATGAAGAATATTGTTATGGCGAATCGATGTATCGATATGTGAAAGTCCGAAGAGGAGAAAGATTGTAACTATAATCATTTATGGGATTTGTGGTTTGTTCGTAACTAGCAACAATGGGACTTAGACTTGATTTTATTTTCTTTAAAACCAATTTCATAAATATATCCCATGCCTTATCCTTACCCTTTTGACTTAGTGTAATTATTAAGTGTATTGACATGTAGTGACCATCCGAGTTCGTGAGGATCTAGAAAACGTGCTAGCGAACTAAGGTTATACTTAGTGACCATCCGTTATTTGGTGATACAAGAATTCGCGGCAGCGATCTATTATGTTTTGCACAAGATATTTGCACGAAAGTCTTATTAACCCTTAGCCTAAACGTTACAACCCGAATAAAAGTCCTCTTTAGATGTTTACACTTGGTGCTTACGCAACGTCGGTGGAGTCTTGTTTCTCGTACAAGCCTATGGTAATAAACGGATCATGATTGAGCAATGAGTGTGATTTCTCTTATATATACTCCACTACCTAAATAAATGAGTGATTGAGTGAATTGTATTTCATTTCTTTTTCGTGAGGTGTTTAGAAATGTTAATCAAGTAAGAAAATCTATGGGTATTTTCAAACATCTCGGTTTTTTTTTTTCACCACTAAAGCTTAAAATGATGAATCTTATCTCGTACTTGTACTTGGTAGATTTGCATCACATTTTTCTAAACATTCTTGTGCACCATGTGGATTTATTTTTTATTTTTCTTAATATTTGCTTGAGGGCAAGCAAAGTTCAAGTGTGGGGGAGTTTGCGCTCATTTTCGCTTATATAAATATATGGTTAAAAAAAAAAAAAAAAAATTCATAGAATTTACAATTTTTTTTTTCATTTTGTCATTTAGTTATGCATTTTAATTTTTCTTTTCTTAGATTTGCTTGAGGGCAAGCAAAGTTCAAGTGTGGGGGATTTGATAACGCTCAAAGTTAACATGTTTTTAGTCGCGTTATTGTTTGTTTTACNCAATTTGCAATGCCGACAATCCAATATTTTAACTTTGATACGTATGCAAATGGAACAACAACCGCCACCAATCTCACATCCACCACAACAGCAAAATGTTTATGAGAGCTTAAGTTTCTTTGACGATAACGCCAATCTAAGTAGTCTTGAGCCCCTTTGGACTTGACTTCAAGACTTGATACCGTTAGAAGCTCGCTTGGAGGAGATCGATAGGCTTTATGATCTAGTGACACTAGATATATGCTAACAAAATATCATATGTAGCGTATGTTAAATTATAAAACTTAATCAGAATGTACTTGTTTATCCCTTGATTAAATGGGAATCTTCTATATAACTAGCGTCTATCCGTTCATAGCGACGATATTTTATAGCAGCAAATATTTATAGTTGGTATATTGTTGTTAAGTATTTCGTGTAATGGTTAGCAATGGACATTGACAAGTCTTCATCATCATCCAAGATGACAACAACATTATACCGGTTCGAATTTAACAATCTGGGATCGAAATAGAGATCGGCGTTGAGACGAATTTATAGAAAAAATGGTAAAGATTACGTAATTTTAGAAACAATATTAGTTTTAGAAACAAAAAGTATGTTTAAATCAATTGTTTCAAAAACTATTTTCAAAACGTTTTTGTATGGGAAAATAAACAAAAGATTGAAATTTTAAATTTTAAAGGGTATTTTGAAGATTAAATGTTACTCCTTTTAAGACTTTTAAGGATTAATGAAATATATTTTTGCATTATATATAGTAGAAATAAGCGAAAACCTTATTTGGGGTTTTGTGACAAAAGAGAAACTAAATCTTGCCTTATAAGATAATAAATTTTATTTTGGGTAAAAGGCGGTGTGCACGGTTCGGTTTGGGTCGGTTTTTGGCTAAAACCGAAACAAAACCGAAATGTTCGGTTTTTATAAAACCCAAAACCGAAACCGTTCGGTGTATGACGCTTCGGTTTTTTCGGTTTATCATTAATTTCGGTTCGGTTTTTTTCGATTTCTAAACGTTTATATTTGGGCATGGCAAATTTATACCAACAAACTTGTATTACATAGAATATTGGTTATTCTTATTTACCTTTTTTTTTTTTTTTTTTTTTTTTTTTTTTTTTTTTTTTTTTTTTTTTTTTTTTTTTTTTNTTTTTTGTCAATGTAAGCATAATAATGTTTATTGCATACTTCTATAATTACACACATATAGATGAGACACACATATGCAAATGAACATACAAATAGTATGATCATCGTTATATATTTATTGATATATTCTCAAGTAAACACATAACACGACAAACACGCATATAATCATAAACGTTAAAATAAATATATTATAAATATACACACGAGTATGAATTTATAAATTTGATTTATTTAGTTATTTATTCATATTATATTAATTATACATTATTATATAAAAAATCGGTTCAGTTCGGTTTTTACGGTTCGGTTTTTAGACGAACACCAAAACCGAACCGTATATTTCGGTTTTGGAAAAATCAAAAACCGAACCACCGGTTTTTAGTTTCGGTTGGTTTTTTCGGTTTTCGGTTCGGTTTCGGTTTTTTCGGTTTAGTTTGCTCACCCCTAGTAAAAGGGTTAGTCTGGCAAAATATTATTACTCTAAAAAAAATTAAGTACAACGGGTGTAGGTGAGTCCCACCCCTCAGCCCAAGATGGCAAACAAAACGTGCTTACAGTGCTTAAAACCTAAATTAGCGTATGAAATGACATGCCATACTTATTCAAAATAAAACAAACACCTATCTAATTTGACCACGATTATTAATGTCATATGCGTTAGCATACTTCATTTGAGCACTAGTGAAACCATAGTCATCAAAGTTTCATCATAATTGTCTTGATTATAGGTGTCCTCCTTCCATTGCTCATATAAGCTCATCATGCCCGCCCCACTATCACTTTTAGCACCATCAAATGCCATATAACTAGCAGTTTCATTGTAGCCTTCAAGAACTTTATCATCATCCCTATTACTATCCGAAATAACCAAATTCCTAACCTTAGAAAACAAATTACCTACTTTTTTTATCTTTAACCATGTCAGGTGTGCTATTTGAAATAACAGAAGGTGCAACATTGGATGAGCTAGGGATACTTTCATTGTTTCCTCGCGTCCCAGATTATAATGGCCTCTTTCTGCATAGAAAGCGGTTTCCCATCATCACCCAGAAGCACAAGATTCCCCTCAATTATTTGACTTTCTAGATTATTAATGTTTTCAACAAGAGATGTAGTACTTGAACCGCCAAATGAACCAATAGTTGCACTTGCCTATTTATCTATGTTCCTGATAACGCTCAAAGTTAACATGTTTTTAGTCGCGTTATTGTTTGTTTTACGCATGGAAATTGGTCATATTTTTATATATTTGTTACTTAATCGTGGAAAAGTGTGTATGCTAGCCAAATACAGGAAAATGAAGAAAATGACGTAAAAATGATCAATAAACGAAGATTTATGCATGTATGAAGAATTCCCGACAAATGAAGTCTCTTGGTGTATATTCGAGAAGATAAAAGTCATGAAGTTATCACTCCAAAGACTCAAGAATAAAGCACAAGAGGGAAAACGAGAAAAGAAATTAAGAAAAGAAGCTAAAAACGAAGAATTATTAGAAGACTCGTTGTTCCCGACACACCTTCACCATTTTGGCCATAAGTTGAGCATACGAACTCCGTTTGACCTCCCGTTTTCGGCCACGGAAAGCTAAGAGAAAGATCTACAACTTTCATGTTTATCATTTTCTGCCAAACTCATTCATCCGATCGGTAGGAGCCCGCAACCGATTCGGATGGAACTGACTTTTTCATCCATCCGGATCGGATGGAATCCAACCGATCGGTTGGCTGCTTGCTGATCTCCCCAAGTCATTTTTAATACATAATTAAGTGCCATTAAGCCCCAAGTCCGATCATGTCTCCCTAATAACTCCTAAACCTGGCATTTTATGACACTTAGTGCCCAAGTTTTATGCTTGAAGGCTAAGGCTTGATTTCTACTATAAATAAGACCACTTTGGCTTGGTTCCAAGTGTGCATTTCTATCCTCCACCCTTGAGGACGAATTGTCACCAACTTATTTCACCCAAAAGACCACAAACCTCTGCCGGTCATGGAGGACGTATCACCAAGAAGTATTGGAGCGATTCTCTAGTGTGGTTAGAAGTTGTAGTTGATTGGAGGCTTGAAGGTTGCTCTAAATCCTTTACCTTTGCCTATTGTAATTTATACTTTGGGTAAACCTTGTTACTTTTATATTTCATGATGCTTATGATTACTACTTTGGTTGAAGACTTGTGTTTGGTTGAATACAATATGGTTTTGTTTTGTTACTTTTAAGATGTTGAATGTTATATTTCATGTTTGGTTCTTTATGTTTCATGTGATCATTTGTCCAAACATGCATGTTCTTTGTGTGATAGTACTTATATTGCTTTTCTTGTGGTTTGATCCGTGACAATCATAACCACCAACTTGTTACTTGCTTAACAAACAAACAACACTTGAGTGCAACCTAGTCTCTTGGGACGACCTTGACTTACCACTACTATACTACAATTGACTAGGGTATACTTGCCCGAATGTGTTCCTAGTTGACCGGTAATTCTTGTTTCTATAAATTTTAAAACATGGTTGCTAAACGCACATCAGTTCCCAATTACATAAAATCCGATGTTTACTATTCGAAGTAAAGTACTGTTCAACAATAGGTGAAATAGTATCGCTACTCAATTTAACAGTATCCATTGTTATATCATCTATCTCATTAAGAGCATCAAAAAGTATTCGAGGTATTTAACAAATTACTAACCTTCGTAAGTTGTTTGGAAGTAGAGGCCATGTCGGTGTTATCATTTTGACTTGATGCCTTTTTAGTAGATTGTTGTATAACATCCTGCTTATACTCCACTCTCTTGTTCTTAGATACCCCAAAAACCTGCTTAAAGTGAGATCCTTCCCGCTTGACACTGGTAAAACCCATCATTCAACACCTCCTTAGTAGCACCCAAAGTTGGACCTTTGCCTTTTCCAACGCATTAACTACACGTTTAGGTGTAGCTTTGCGGCACTCATTAATAAGATGTCCATATAACAAACATGTACTACATTGAGGGGGTTCATATTTGTATTAAATACGAATAGTTTCCTCCGTATATCCACTTCCCTTTAATTTAGGAACGGCCAACACTAGAGTATCACGAAATTCATTAGACGCATTAACTTCAATCAAAGCTCTAGCATATCTACTCCTACCCCATGATTCCAAACACATTTTATTAGATATGTTTAATTAAACTGAATTTTTTACACATTTTATTAGATAATAGCTGAATTAATAATTTTTTTTATAAATATGTTTAATTATAAAAGCCAAAATATTTCCTTATTTACAACATTTATAAATTCATATTTTCATAAAATACAACAAAAATCATAGAACACACATTTACTAACGAGCTACTTTCTCATAGTTTTGGATTAAATTATAAAATTTATTGAAAAAGGGATTCCCATATGCTAAATTCACTCATCAATTTTCTTTTCTCCTAATCGATACACAACAAGAACAACACAAACCCTAATTTTACAGCCATAACATTATCATCGATTGTGAAAAAATATAACCTAATTAAAGCGTTCAAATCATCAATCCTCTATCAAACCCCCGTTCATTCTTCATCAATTAATTGACTCGAATATGCTTATCAAACTAAATCTGATGATTCTATGATTTAATGAATCAATGAAACGCCCAAGATTATTATTATTATTATTATTATTATTATTATTATTATTATTATTATTATTATTATTATTATTATTATTATTTAATAATTATTATTATTCATAGAATTTTACATAAAGTTGGATGGGAGTCTAGACACAAGTTGGGCTCCCACCCCTTTCTGTATACAAAAGTTTATTCTATGAAAAATAAAAATACCACTCTTAGCATTATTTAAGTGGCCAATGGCAATGGACTTGATACGTGAAAGTTTATCCAAAGCCTCCGTATCAAATTCACCGAATGTAGAAAAAGCAAATAGTATGAACTTGTACCCGTTGTCCTCACATTTGGACGCAACCCGTTATCCTCACGTTTGGTCGCATACTTTCTCTTTTTCTTCTCCACAGCATTATGCAAGGCTATCCCAGGGGCCCATGAAGTCGCGTCAATGCCAGCAAAAGGAGAGATTCCAGTCATATCTGAACATGCATCTTTACCTTGGAGCCATATAGGACTTAGTCCTATACGTTGTATACCTCTATACACCTTATGGGATTTACTCCTATACGCCGTATAGGGGTTCTGTAACTCGACCAACATTTTCTGAAAACTCCACTTTCGACCCTTTTCCAAAACATGTAAATTTGCATAAACTAAACATACATATTTTTCAAAATAACCAAACTGATGCATTTTTGTTTCATACATGTTTAGACCCATTACATACAGAAGTGAATAGTTTCGGTCTTATGCCAAACACACCCTTCTTGCATATTTACAACAAGTTCTTCATAAAAACATTAACATTTCTGAAAATAGTTTACATGATTACAAAATACATTTTGCGCACTACGAGTTGTATCATGAGGTGGTATGGAGAGAGCTCGTTACCGACGCGAGCTTCACCTCTAGTTACCCATAAGCCATTTGCCTTTAATCTTATGATCTCCGCTAGCCTCACCTAAAAGCATGACATTAAGCAACATAAGCTAATTCTAGTGAGTAAACGAAAATGTAATAGCTTAAAACATAAAGCATAAAACATGTACTATAGTTTGCTTCATTTAAACATAACTAAATACTTGTCCATGAGTGCTTTACAAGCACGTTGATTCCACACAGGATCGTAAGTGCATAAAGCACAATTTTCACAAAGGTTCATGAGTGCATAAAACACGGTTTCCACAAAGTTTCATGAGTGCGTAAAGCACGGTTTCCACACTAGACTATAAACATGATATATGACCACACGAGTCAAGATGAAACATGAAATCGTAAACATTACATTAACTTAATATAAATAATATGAACACGAGATACATGTGTTAAACACTCGTACTTACGCTTTTCCATTAGTTCGTTACTCACTTTAGAATAAGCTTGAAGATATGTATAAATGAAAAGTCAAAGTAATGTGTTCGTTTTATATGTGTGTTTAGCTAAGGGCTTGTGTGTGATGTTTGTATATCGAGTATGATACGAAAAATAACCCTTTGAGTGTAGCCGAATTTATGTTAAAGTACAAAGTAACTTTGTTGTTATGTGTAAATGTGTTATGTGAGGTTACGTGAAAAAGACATGTTAAGTCTTATGTGTTAGAGTATGTTAAAGTGTAAAGTTACATGTTGGTATGTCATAAATGATTTATGCAAAGTGTGATTAAGTAGTATGTGCTTCAATTGTGGTATGCTAACATGTTAAAGCATGTTAATGTGCAAAAGTGGTTAATTATGGAAGCATGACGGTATATATGTAATAGCACTCTTCGAGGGAATGGAATGGATCTTTTGGGGTAAATGAAACCAACCTCGGGTAAATGAAAATACCTCCTGGATAACGTGTAGTTCCCGGTGTTGTAAGTAAAGATGTGGATGTGATAAAGTATGTGGTAAAGGATTTATTACTTGAGGGATAAAAAAATTAATATAGTTTAAAGAAAAAATTACATGTTTCATCCTTGTGGTTTACCCCAAATAACATGTTTAGTCCCCATTTCATTTTAATTACACAACATACATCTATTTTTGAAACCTGTTACCTAGAAAGTCCCTATTTTGGATGGAGCATTAGTTTTTCCGTTACGTGTTAAAATACTATTTGCAGCGTCAGTTCTTCTATTAATATTTTTTGCACCGTTAGTCTTTATTTTTTTTAAATAAATTTAAAAGGGGCATGGATCAAACTTGGGTCTTTTGCTTTACAAAGTAACGCCCCAACCACTGGACTAAACGTTCAGTGGTGTAAATATATCATTTCACATTTGTTTTAACCTTTTTTTCGTTGGATTTAATATCCATTTTATACGTTTTCATACGTTTTGTCAAATTTTTATACATTTTCATCCGTTTATTCACCTCATCCTCTCACTACTGTCTCTCTCTAAAACTAGTAATGAATTTCATCTATTTTGATAAACCTCAACCTCACGAACCACATAAATCAACTAAGTGTTCAGTCCTACAGTTTTATATGTTTTGTCCATAGTAAAACGTTTAAAAACAGATGAAAATGTTTAAAAATGGACGAACATGTATAAAACCAACAAAACTTATGAAAACGGACAAAATCATATGAAAATGGACAATAACGTATGAAAACGGACAAAAACATAAAACGTATAAAAACGGAAGAAAATTTATAAAACAAATGAGACCGTATAAAAACGGAGGAGAACGTATAAAAACATATGAAAACGCATAAAACAGACGAAGACGAAAACGTGTAAAAACGGACAAAAACGTATAAAAACGGACAAAACGTATGAAAATGGACGAAAACGTATAAAACAGACAAAAGAGTAGGAAAATGTATAAAAACGGATGAAAACGTATAAAAACTGACAAAAGCGTATAAAAACGGACGGAAACGTATAACAACAAACACAAAATATATGAAAAGTATAAAAACGGACGAAAAGAGTTTAAAACGAACAAAAACGTAAGAAAACGTATGAAAATGGACCAAAACGTATAAAAACGGACAAAAAGTATGAAAACGTATAAAAACGGATGAAAATATATAAAAATTTGACAAAACGTATGAAAACGTATAAAATGGATATTAAATCCAATGAAAAAAAGGTTAAAGCAAATGTGAAATGGTATATTTACACCACTTGACGCTTAGTCGAGTGGTTGGGGTGTTACTTTGTGAAGCAAAAGATACAAGTTCGATACCTGCCCCTTTTTAATTTATTATAAAAAGTAAAGACTAACGATGCAAAAAATATTAACAGAGGGACTAATGGTGTAAATATTTTTTTAACACTTGGCGGAGAAGCAAATGTCCCATCCAAAATAGGGACTGTCTGGGTAACATGTTTCAAAAACATCTATGTGTGATTTAATTAAAATGAAATAGGGACTAAACGTGTTATTTGGGGTAAACCACAAGGACGAAACATGTAATTGTTTCTAGTTTAAACGAGTTTTTATAAGCTTTTTATAAATGATTATGTCTTTAAAGCAATGAAAGGGTTAAATGGTAGTTATGTTATATTAAATTATTACCATTACTAACTAAGCGAAAGCTTACGTGTTATTTGTTAAACGTTTTGTAGGTTCTCAAGTTTGCAAACGTAAACATAAGGAGTATGTGATGACTAGAAGTTGAACTGAATGATACTTGTCATGTTTTCTATTAGAAGATGGGTAAGTCTTAAGAACCGTGCTCGGACAAGTTAAATCTCCTCGTGTCTTTGTAAGGTGATGTCATTTGGTTGACTCAAATGTTAGTCAATAATTTAAGTAAGTTGTGTATGTGGATATGTTATGTACAAAGTCTTAAATGGGTCAACTGAGTGTTCGGGTCACATTTTATTTAATAGAAATAATGCTTTCTCGCTATTTCAAGAAAACTTTGTACTACTGGTATTCATGTTTTTGGTAAATGAAGATAGTTTTCAAGTTTTGCATATCTGAAATCTTGGGTAAGTTCTGTTTTTATAGAAAGTGAAAAGTGTAGGTTTTGTAGACTTCATACTGCCTACAACGTAGAGACCTGTTATTCTCTTCGACGTATAGACACATTGGCCTCTACGGCGTAGAGAGTACGACTTTAAAAAAAAATGGGGTGTTTCACCTGAGTTTAAAAATATAAGTTATGAAAGTTCTACAAAAATAATGCTAACAAGCAGGCGGAATTTAGCAGCACTTCAAGGAAGGCCTGAATATCATAAACATTTTCATTTACCAACTTTGTAAATGTGGCACATCAAACTTTTTCCTTGATACGAAAGTTATCGTTTTGATTAATTACGTAACCGTACAGTCCACCCAATTTTCCTAGAGGTGGGAAAATGAACAAGTTAGGTAACATGTCAAAATGGATAATTTTTGTATTGGTGAGGCCAGGTTTATTCGAAACAAAACACATTCTGTATAAGATTTCGAGTTTCATGTAATAATACTTATTGTATCAAATGTGTTACAAAACTTTAATAGTTGAATTTGAAACCAAAAATACAAATAAATAGATCATTGTCAAAAATTAGTATTTTGAAAATACTCAACTTATCAAAACATGTGCGTGGAACTTAAACTACTTTTGATTTATGTCTAAATCATGTGCATGGACGAAACTTATAAAAACTTATAACTAGTAAAAGATATATAAGTTAAATGATATTGATTAATTGATCAGTACGTGTATGTTTATTACAAGACAGTTGACATAATCACATAAAGAAACTACACTACATCTAATACACCAATTATCAGTGAGCAACCAGATATATTGCATTATATAGATTTGTAATGAAAAGAGGAAAGTAAAAGAAGTTTAATGTCTTTGTAGCTATTGTTGAACTAAAACTTATTTGGTGACCTAAACATTGTTTGGTCGAAATGTTTAAAGTTTTATTTATTTTTATTTTTTTCAAACTTGCTTGACTTATTATAACTAATCTTATTATTTATTATATCTTGATTATAAAGAAAAGACACTCAGGAGTCAGGAACGACTTCAAGTCTGAGAACAAAATATGTCTGTAGATGATAAGCAAGTTATAATTTACTGCAGAATGAATAGTGATTTTTCCTTAACTTAGTTCCTTTGTTAGAATCTTCTACTGCTGCGCTTTTGCAACCATTTTTGTCATCTACAGTTAAGCAAACACAAGTGTAACTCTTGGCATTTCTTTCTTTAGTAATTTTTCTTTCGCATTTTTTTCTTAGTCTTTTTCTTTACATCCTTTTTCTTGGCTTCNTTTTTTTTGGATTTACATAGAGTTGAAAGGCAAATGAGCAATAAGCTGCGCCGCTAACCTTTTTTAGATTTGTTAATTTAGGCATTTAGTCTATTGGGATGTGAGTTGCCCTCCAAACTAACTAGAGGTTGTGGGTTCAAAGCTATTTCATTTCTCAAACATATATGAATAAAGAAGAAATATTATTTTTTTTAAATGGTGTACGGCTATTTTATTTTTTTTCTAGTGTAAAGGAGACACGAAAAAAGCTAAAGCTAAAGCGTCATGAAATAGGAACTTGCCTTTGGAGTATTGCGCGCCATTTAGTGATAGGAGTATAGACTTATTTATATGGCAAGGAATAAGCAAAAATGATTCATACTAAATTAGATTGGTGGGTATTCATTGTGCTATCAATGACTTCACTAAAAATTAACTGGTTTACCTGTACTTGCATGAGTGTGCTTATCAATTAAAAGTTTATAAACTCAAGTTTTCATAGAGATAATTTTGAGATTGTTTAAGATAAGTGATATAGAAGTATGTGAAAGTTGCCTTTATAAACCAAGAAGATTATTCGATTAATGTATGATCGGAAGCTACCCAGCTCCAGCGAAATTAAATGTGTTGTTGTTGTATGATCGAAAGTTAGTTAGTAGACCAAAATTTTCTTTTGGTGCCTTTTGTTGTTTGTGTCAAATGTCTCGATTAGGCGATCACGGGCGTGGTTGTGTCTTGCGAGGCATGATCAATTTAACTTCATTTGATGAATTGATGGGAGTCTCATCTTCTACTATTCATAACTTTGTAATAATCTCATCGTGTATCATCATGTAACCCAAAAAAGACGGGAAATGTCCTCTAATAATCGATGAAAAGACACACATTTAAAATATGAGACAAAAAGTTGATAAAATATCATATCACATTGTGTAATTTACAAGTGACTATCAAAGGTTCCTTAAGGTCTGACCACTTTATTAACATATTGTTCGTCAAATAATAGAGTAAATTGCAAAAATGATTCTTATGGTTTGGTTAAATTATATTTTTCGTCTTTATAGTTTGGAAATTGCATGCTGTGAAGAAACCTTGGGTTCGTTTACTTCCCTGCAAAATGAAATGACTAAAAATCTAAAATACCCTTGACTTCATTCCCTTTAAAGTTTCACTTGAGTATTTGTTTATTTTTAATTAAAAACCGAAGAACATTTGAAGGTTGTTAAGAATGCCATGAACATTCAACTAAAATTTTCATATCCTAAATGGACAAATAATAAAATGTAAAATCAAATACCCAACTTATAAGAGTTAACTGCATTTTTGGTCCATGTGGTATGGCCAAATTGCATGTTTGTTCCCTAAAACTTTAAAAGTGCACTAAACGTCCTCATTTTGAAGTTTCCGTTGCATGTTTGGTCCTTGGGCCAAAATTAAATGCCTTAACTACCCCTCTTTCCATAGGGACCAAAAATGCAATTTACTCATTTATATTTTCTTTTAAGTTTTTACAAGCTACGTTCTTGTGATTTGCACACAAAGTCACATTCAGTTCTTTTTCAAATTTATCTCATGAATCATCCCAATTTTGTCAAATTTTGCCGTTTTTTCCTTGTTGCCAACAATCGTTAGTATTTAACGTTTTGTCCGATTGTATACGTTTTTGCCCGTTTTCTTACATTTTATCCGTTTTTATACATTTTCGTCATTTTCTATACATTTTCGGCCGTTTTCTACCGTCTTCATACGTTTTTGTCCGTTTTAATAAGATTTCATCCATTTTTATACTTCCGCTTGTTTTTGTCCGTATTCAAATGTTTTCATTCATTTTTTACGTTTTCGTTCGTTTATGTACGTTTTCTTATGCTTTCATACGTTTTTATACGTTTTCGCCCGTTTTCTTATGTTTTCGACGGTTTTATACGTTTTCGCCCGTTTCCATATGTTTTCATACGTTTCTGTCCGGATTTATACATTTTTCGTCCATTTTAATATACTTATATATGTTTTTATCCGTTTTTATGCATTTTTCATCCGTTTTAATAAGATTTCATCCTTTTTATATGTTTTTGTCCGTTTTTATACGCTTTCTTACATTTTTGGTCATTTTCTTACGTTTTCATATGTTTTCGCACGCTTTCTTACGTTTTTATATGTTTACGCCTGTTTTCTTATGTTTTCATACATTTTGTCTATTTTTATACGTTTTCAACCGTTATGTTTTCAACCGTTACGTTTTCACCCGTTTTCTTACGTTTTCATATGTTTTCGGCCGCTTTCTTACGTTTTATATGTTTTCGCCCGTTTTTATATGCTTTCAACCATTTTAATATGTTTTTCTGTTTTATACGTTTTCTTTCATTTTTTTATGTTTTTATACGTAATAATATGTATAAATACGGATGAAAATGTATAACAACGGACGAAAATGTTTAAAAACAGAAAAAAAAAAATGTATGAAAACGTAAGAAAATTGGCGAAAACATATGAAAATGTAAGAAAGCGTATAAAAACATATGAAGACAAACGAAAATAAATGAAAACGTAAGAAAAATGGCGAAAACATACAAAACCGGACGAAAGTGTATAAAAACGTACAAAAATGCATAAAAATAGACAAAACGTATAAAATTGGATAAAAAATGTAAGGAAACATGCAAAAACATATAAAGACAGACGAAAACATATCAAATAGATAAAAATGTATAAAAACGAACGAAAGCGGGCGAAAACGCAAGAAAGCATATAAAACGGACGAAAACGTATAAAAATGAACGAAAAAAATATAAAACCGGAAAAAAACATATGAAAACGTAAGAATATGGGCGAAAACGTATAAAAACAGACGAAAATGTAACAAAACTGGCGAAAACGTACGAAAGCGTATAAAAAATGGATGAAAATGTTTGAATACAATTAAAAAACAGACGAAAACATATGAAAACGGATGAAATCATATAAAAATGGGAAAAACGTATGAAGCCATTAGAAAATAGATAAAAATATATAAAAACTGACAAAAATGTATAAAAACGAAAAAAACCATAAGAAAACGGGCAAAAACGTATTAAAAGAAACGAACCGTTAAATATTAACGATCATGAGAGAAATTTAAAAAAAGAACTGAGTATGACTTTGTGTGCAAATCGCAAGGACGTAGCGTGTAAAAAATGAAAAGAAAATATAAACGAGTAAATTGCATTTTGGTCCCTATGGAAAGAGGGGGTAGTTAAGTCATTTAACTTTGGCCCAAAGACCAAACATGTAACGGAAACTTCAAAATGAAGACGTTCAGTGCACTCTTAAATTTTGAAGGACCAAACATGCAACTTGGCCGTACCACATGGACCAAAAATGCAATTAACTCCAATTTATAATTAACTAACTCAAACAAACATAACATAACATATTTGCTTTATATCCGGACATAACATAACATATTTGCTTTATATCCAGACATCCTTTTTCAAAGACACAATTCTACACTTTATAATAAAATTCACACACACCTTTAACACCATTTGACCTTTAGTTCTTGCTCTTAAAGCGTCAATTGTCATAACATGTTAACACCACATTTTCTGTGTTGCATCAGCTCTACATCACCACCTTTACTTTTAACACCAACACTCAAAAACATAATTCCCTCATATCATTAATTAACATCCATAACATAACATTTTCTGAGAACCATCATTTTATTTTATTTTATTTTACATTTTGAAAAAACAAAAAACAAAATATATAAATAAATACATAAATAAATAAAGACATTTCTTCTCCTGTGCCACACACACAGTGCAAAACACACACATTTACTAATTTAAATCGAAAGAAAAGAAAAAAGCAAACCAGCGCACGTTGGCGGAGTAACGATCCATCCAACTCTGTTGGCAACGCACGTCAGGCGGTATGGTAACGCCGGCAACGTTGGTGCCACGTTGGACCAACGCACGATGCTGCGTTACGATACTTAAGGCTCTTATGCAACACCCAAAACTCAAGTGACCCACCACTGGCCATGCCAAAATCAGAAAAATAAATAAATAAATAAATAACATTAACAACAATCCCATCATCAAAATCCGCAATGTTCGGTTTTTATAGAACCCAAAACCGAAACCGCGGTTTTTGGCGGTTCGGTTTTTTTGGTTTATTATCGCTTTCGGTTCGTTTTTTTGTTTTTTGGTTTCTAACTGTTTATATTTGAGCACGGCAAATTTATACCAACAAATTTGTATTACATAGAAAATTGGTTATTCTTATATATTTATTTTTTATTTTTTAGGGGTCAATCTAAGCATAATAATGTTGTTTGCATAATTCTATAATTACATATATATAGATGAGACACATAGTATGATAAATATTTATTGATATATTCTCAAGTAAACACACGACACGGCAAATACGCACATAAACATAAACGCTAAGATAAATATATTATATATTTACCCACAAAATAAATATGAATTTATAAATTTGATTTATTTAGTTATTTATTCATATTATATTAATTATATATTATTATATAATAAAATCGCTTCGGTTCGATTTTTACGGTTCGGTTTTTGGACGAAAACCGAAACGTATTTTTTGGTTTTTGAAAAATTAAAAACCGAACCATCGGTTTTTAGTTTCGGTCGGTTTTTTCGGTTCGGTTTTTTCGGTTTTTGGTTCAATTTCGGTTTTTTCGGTTTTGTTTGCTCACCCCTACTGTTAGATCTGGTCGCTGATGGTCGCCTTTGTTGTGGTAGCTACAGCCAACGACTATTGGTGGCGGTGATTTATTTGCAAGTTGTGTTTGTGTGTGATTTGTGTTTTTTAATTGAATGTGATGTAAAATGATTTTTCAGCTTATGTACTATAAAGATGATGAATGTTCGTATGTACCATGAAGACTTGAACCCCCATTAGATTGTTGCACTGTGAAGATTTTTGTTTGATTTTTTTTCACTTTATTTTTCCATGAAAATGTGTGTGTTTTTGGATTTGGTATTGAGAAAAGTCAAATGTGTTGCGTGGATAAGATTTCGTTGATTTTTGTTTTTGTTGCATTTGAAATGAAGAGCTAAAGTTATTTTTCAAATGAAATTAAATTCTGAGTTAAAAAATAGTCGATGATTAAAAAAATTAGAAAAATATGAATTCAAAAGGGAAATTCAAGAGAGGAAGAAAATGGGGGGCAAACTAGTCATTTCATTTTGGCCATGGACGTAAACGAACCCAATGTTTCTCCACAGGGAGGCCACTTGCAATTTTCAAATCGTAAAGATGGAATTTGTAAATTGGCCAAACCAGAAGGACGATTTTTGAAATATGTTCTCCAAACAACATATATAAGATTTTCCAAAAATAACTTTGTTCACGAGTTATATTTAATTCCAATCAAGGAAGAAACGTGTTAACCACCAACAACCGGCACTTCAAATAGTTTTGATACATTTTTTAGATGTGATATGATATACTAACCTCTAAAGAAAAGTTGTGGATTATATTGCCTTTTCAAATAACCTATAAAGTTCTCTAATAGTCATCTTTTTAGGCCTAGCTTTGCTATGTTACTAGTTATTTATGGAGTTAAGAGTGTTTGTTTAACTTTTCTAGAAGGGCTGATACGGTTGATAACTTATGTAGCCAAAATACACCTACACAAGTGTGTAAGTAAGTCTATAAGTTTGGATTTATGAAATGAGTAGATTTGTTTAAGCTCGAATTTGATGAGAGGTACGTTTACTTAAAGAGGCTTACAGAAAATCACTTTTACAACTTCATATTACAAGTACTAGTACAATTTTAGGTGTTCACGTGTTTATCAGACACATTATATCTAAGAGCATCCGCAATGGGTATTGTTGTGAAAGACTTTTCACTATTTAAGAAACTTTTTGATAATATATTTTGTATTGCAACAAAAACTTTTTGAAAATATTTTTACAAAATCTTGATAAACCTCAAGTCTTTTGTAAAAGTTTTAGTAATTAAATATGATTTGCATTAAATGCATCAAATCTTCAAAGATTTATGTGGTGTTTGTTTCCTTTAAAAAATCTTAAAGCCTCTTAATAGACTAAGGCTATGTTTGGCGACAGGTAGCAGTAAGCAGTAGCAATAAGCAGTAAGCTGTAGCAGTAAGCAGTAGCAGTAAGCATTAGTTGCTTGTTTAAAAAACGTGTTTGGTAACGTAGCTGTAGTTGTAATTATAAAATGTAAAATTACGTAAAAGGGCATATACTTATGAATGAATGTTATTTTTTAAGGGTAAATTGGTAATATTAAAAGTAAACGCTAGCGGTATATTGGAAAGCTTCTTTAAGAAGCATTAAGATTGCAAGCTTTTGAGGTGTTGTTAAACGCTAGCAGCAGTGTTGCCAAACAAGCGTTAAGACTGGAACGCTTGTCGCTTGTCGCTTACCGCTCTTAAACGCTTCCAAAAAGGTGTTGCCAAACATGACCTAAAGCTCTTAGTCACTTAGAGCTTTTAGGTGTTGGGTGTGTTTGTTTTTTTATTTTTCGTTCAGAGGCAGATAGAGGTAAAACATATAGACCATACATAGAAGGAGCATCTTTTTGCCTCTATTTGAACTAATAAATATTCAGATGTTTTCTTAAAAATAAAACAAACAATATTATTTGGTTCAGATTAAGATATTTCATCTCAAATTTACAGATGCGCAAGTCAAATTCAAATTCACAGCCTCTTAATAAAAAAACACCACCTTAATACATTGTAGATGCTCTAACCATAATAAAATGACCCAAATTATAAACACGAACTTATGAGTTTACTATTCAAAAGTAATAACCTACTTATGAAATATAATCTTAAATTCGAAACATAAACTTAGACAAACAACCTTCTAGTAAAGTATGTGCGTATTCAACAAAGTCATTGACAAATATGTTATCTTAATGGCTTAATGCTACATTACTTTTAGCTTTAACTATATTCCTTTTCTTCATATAATCTGTTATTTCACATGATACCACTCTTACTGTTTAAAGGTATGTTTGACGAATATGATTTCTAGCTGGAGCTTGTAGTTATAGCTAGAATTTAGGAGAGCCGGAGCTGAAGCTTTTATTTTAAGATATGTTTGACAATATAGCTAGAACTGAAACTTATAATTGTGAATTAATAGAAGAAGACAAACATATATATCTATAATTTGAACCATAAAGGAATTTAGGTATTTATTTATTTATTTAATTTAAGCACCTTTGAAGGCTACATTCAAAGAGCTTACATTATAAGTTTAAGGTTGTATTTGGCGCGATGCTTATAGAGGCTTGAGCTTTTAACATAAGTTAGCTTATAAAGTACGCTTTGTTTGTCACACTGGCTTATGAAAGCTTTTATAAGCTATAAGACTCCATAAGCCCAAGCGAGTTAAAACAGGTTTATGAGAGCTTATAGTTAGTCAAATTACTTTAATACACTTCAAAATATAGTGGATTATCACGGAAAAGCTGAAAATATATATGCATTTAATTTGATGCATTTTTATGTGATTTTAAATTAATAAATTTTAACTCTAACTAATTTTTCAAACAACTTTATAAAAGTATACGCTCCCGTTTTCGACTTATTTTATAAGCTTCAGCTCAACTCAATCCCCAGCTTCAGCTTCTGCTCCAGTCCATTTCGCCAAACATACCGTAAGCTTCTATTTTAAAAGCTTATTGAGCCGAAAGGAAACTTATTTTAAAAACTTATAAATAAATATTTCACTAGACAACCTAAGTCAGCCGCCAACTGTCCGGATAAAGCAAGTGCAAAATAAGCAAAGTACTAACATCACTGTCACTCAGAAATATCACTGGATACACACATCCAGAAATGGAAACAGATGAAAAATTGTTCTTACTTCACGGCTAAAGAATGTCGGAAACAAAAACAAAATAGTTTGAGAAACTACAAGTGTTCAAAGATAGTAAATCGCAGTAGGAAGCAACTGTTGACATAGCGTGCTCAACTACCGGACCATGAAAGCTGACAAATTACAAAAGATGATAAGTTTTCAAGTGAAAAGAGATGGGTTGTCTGCAGGATTATCTAGGATGGAAGTATAGAACATATCATTGTTTGCGACCGATAAGTGGTCCAACTCGAAAGCATCACCCTTAGAATCAACTACCGGTCTGGAAGATTGGACTTCCACAGCAGGCTGGATCAGAGCAGTATCCATCTTGGTTAAGTCCGGAACGGGGGCAACCACATGTTCATCATCTTGAACCAGTTTCGAACCTGCAACATTTCCAACGTTGGATCCCGCGACTGCTGAAGAAGAGGCTCTGGCCCTGGAGTTAACTATGGCTTGTTCCAGTAGAATTATGCGTCCCCAAGGTTTAGCCGTATCTAGCCCACCCCATTCGTAATAAGCTGGAATAGTGAGTTGTTCTCTTGTGGGTTGGACCAAGCGAAGCTCTGGCTCACCTTCTCTGGAATTTTCGTTCAACACTAACAAAGCCATAAGATATTCAAGACTGGAATCCTTACAAGCTTCAATAGAATCTAACAAAGAGAATGAAAGAATATCCAATTGCGCAAGACCAACTTTGTACTTCATTTCTGCATCAGGGTTATAAGCCTTTATATCTTTCAGTTCAACCCTGACCCGTCCATGGGTAACCCCAGCCTCCGACCCTTGGAGCATTCCTTCCTCTATAGCCAAGCCGAGGCAGTTTCAAGCGGAATCTTGAACTCTAGAAAGACAAGACGGAACCCATGGTCAATCACCCACATTTTGGCAGCCACGACCTTCAAGTAATTGGGAAATATCTTGGTATCAAATTCAAGGTTGAGAGTGGCTAACCGGGTGTCCAGTTTAGCCAGCTCCTCCCTCTTTTGCTCAACATCGGAAAGACTGTTAAGATCCTTCCACAAAACCTCTTCTCTCTTTCACTTGTTCTTTTAACTCATCACAAACCTTCTGAAGTCCGGCTATGTCACCTACCATCTCTGCTAAATAGAATCAGCTTCATCCTGATACTCATCGGGGGAGAAGAAGTCTTGAAAACTAAAGACAATGTATTGCTTGCAAAAGCAGGAATGTCCGGTAAATTTTTAATCAAATATCTTTTTTATTTCTTGCTCGAACAAGAGGTATTAGTGCCCTTAGAACCTTTGGTACCAGCGGAAGAATAATCCGCCCTTCTCTTTTTTGGAGCGGACTTTGGGGCTTGAAGAGTCACACTCTTTTTTCCGGAAAGCTTGTCAGCTCTGGCGGTGTTAAGCTCATCCGTCATAGTCTGTTGCACGAGCACGGGAGTAGAGGGCTGAATGACCCTACTCGCGGTTTCCTCCTACAAGGCCTTTTCACCCTCGACTAAGGTCCTATCACACACTTTCACCTTAAATGGATCCAGAGTCTTCACAAAATTAAGAAAAGACACATCTGCAAAATAAAAATAAAAATTCAATAACATAATGAAAAAAAGAAAAAAGAATGAGCAGCAAAGGCATAAACGCACTTACCCTAGCCATCCTCGTCCATAAAGGTTGGACGGGTCTCCCTGTCATCATAGACTTGGCTCAGGACAATGACACACAAAAGTTTCTCTAGATAATTTTTAAACTTAACCCGATTTGAGTTAAAAGCATCCATGAGTCCAAAGTCTATCTCCTCATCCGAAGGAGGCGGGTCCTTTTTAACAGAACATGACTCAAACCACGGGATGGAGATGGGGGCTATGGTAGACTTGATCCAAAAGAAATGATCTCTCCATTTTTGCAACGAATCTAAACCCCCATCCGTGTAACAGCAAGCAACTACCAAGGACTTAGGCCCCATACGCTTCTTTAAGGTCAACCAACCATTGTTGATCGGTTAAATAAAATTTTAAGAATAGTGACACGGTAGGAACTCTTCCATGGGCGCGGCAAAATATTTAAAATTGGCTAATACTAGCCGCGCCCATTACAGAAAGTTAGGAAAATGAATCCTAAAATACTGCAACACACTAACAAAAGACCTAGACAAGGTGATACGGTGGTTGACATATTCCATAAAACGTGTGTATATGCCTATTTTGCCCGTCGGACTATCCTTAATAGTATCCTCTGGCCCAGGTAATTCCGGCTCTAAATTGGCAGTTATATTGTAAGTCTCACAGAAAGTGTTTAACTCCTTTTGGGTAATAGAAGTAATTAGTCTCCTTAGCCATCTAAAAAGAAGAAAAGATGCTGAATGAATAAAACCCTAACTTGAGTTAAGCAAGGATCTAAGTCGGTAAAAAGATGATTGGAAGTATGCTGGAATCTTAAAGTAAAGTGGGTGAAATATTAAGAAACGTATGAATGAAGGAGGAATGTGGGTATTTATACCCACAAATACACAAAACCCTATAAACTCATCTAGAGATTTAAAATGCGCCACGTGTACGGATACTTAACGGATAGTGCAGATTAAAGAAAACAAACGGTTGCGATGTAAGCAGAGAATTAACGGTCAGCCGCCCAAAAATCGCGTCAGTCAGAATATACACGGTTAAGAATGAGGGGCGAAAAATGGGGAACAGTTGTACAACAACATCCAGATGACGGAAAGTCTAGTTAGCAGCGGAAGACACGCCTAAAGAACCCGCGGAAGGAAGAAAATAAGTCTAGTACACTTGCTTAGGCAGTAGTAAATATACTAGACCAAAGACACATAATCACGTATAGTACATTCAAACCTAATTGGTTCGGACTAGATATACGAGGGCACGAAAACAATCGTTAAGACCCAAAATCCTCAGATCTGATCAAGTTTCGGACCGGATACAAAACATGTCCAGTATGATAGGACGAACGAGCTAGGTTTACGCTTGCATAGAGCTGCGGCATGACGTTAGGCAACGGAATAAAGATTGGTCCGGAGCAACCTTGGGATCTGGACCACGGATCAACCTAAAGAGTAAAGGAATATAAATTGGGGTCTCGAGGCTAACTCATGCGTGCCCAAAATAAGAAACATTGTGACTTGCCGCCTAAGGGTGATGCTCCCAAGGCATAAAGTAGTCAACGGGTATGACTTTTTTTTAAGATAGTCACAATATTAATTGGTTCATAACATGCACCGCGTCTCGTGACCACCAGGTAATGACAAGAGAACCCTAAATAAAGTGCATTAATCAATCTTAAGGGTATTGATGAGACGAAAAATGTTACGTTTTTAGGGGTCAGTTTGAGTCCTAATTCGTATATTATTTGATCGGATTTCACCCAAAGTCGTTTCTTTTCTCATTTTAGGTACTTTTGA
>LBNU01016492.1:66704-77427 GCA_014162995.1 Artemisia annua | reverse complement strand
ATAGAACGTGAACTATGAAACAAAAAAGAAAAAAAAAAGTGAATTTAAAAAAAAAATGTAAACAAATAAGAAAGACAAAAAGACAAAGAAAAAGGGGGAAAAAAAGACATGGACTTAGGTTTATGCATTAAATCTTAGATTAATCCCCACCATTAGATCAAACTAGATGAATGGTGGGGATTTGTCCCTCAGTTTGTAGCAAAAAACTTGTTTGCAAAATAACTTTTCTCTTGATAGCTAATAATAATATCTTAACTCCTAATATATTTTTCGTATGTAGGATGTTTATCAAACAATTATTTTTACTCAACATTTTTGATTCATTAAGTATTACTCCATCCGTCCCAAAATAATAGTCCCCCGACAAAAAACACATAGTTTAAGAAAACACAATCATTACTGCATTCTCTCTCTTACTTTTTTGCAAAATGACAACTTTACCCTTATGTAATTAATTAAATCTTTCAATGATGACATGATGTTTGTAATTTTTAATATCATTAGGTGCAATATGGTAAACTTGCTACATTATTCACAACTATATTTGGAAGGTGACAATAATTTTGGGACAACCCAAAAAGGAAAGAGGGACTATTAATTTGGGACGGAGGAGTATTATTCATTCAACGTTTAATCATATTGTTTTGTCAAACAACCCAAGATTTTTTGTATAAGTTGGCAAGCTTGAACTTTTTAATCATCCCTCCTAAGCGTTTAACTTAGTTGGTTCTGAGTCAATTATGAGTAAAATAGTAAAGTCTTTTAGTTAAATTTAGTTTATTTCCTTTTACAGTCACTAATAGTTTTAAATGTTTATAATTATGCAATATCTTTTAAGAATGATCGTGAAAATCATACTCACTCCATTTATCATCCAACCGAATGTTATAAACAAATCCAGGATTAATATTAACTTTTTTATACAGTTATACTCAAATTCACAATCTCAAATCCAAATTCCTAAGTCACGGTTAACACTAAACGATAAAAAAACAAAAGAAGAAAGTATTTCTCTTTCGTGTGCTAGAATGAGTTTTCTTGACATTACATAATAAAATTCAACATGCACGTCGATAGTGATTTTTACACTTGCAAACCTTGTAACCATTACTATTACATCTCAGTAAAACTTTAATAAACATGATATTGAAACACAACCTAATCAATAATAACCCATCTATAAAAGTCTAAACATGTCACACTCCTTACTTTTTTTAGTGCCATACACTAGTTGTGGAAAAAATGAAACATGAAGAAGCAAAAACCTATTTGAGTAAGTTCCTATCAATAATAATTCAAAACTCTCCCTTTCAAGAAACTATAGATCAATTAAATGCAATACAGTACTATTTTTTTTTTTTTTTTCTTAAATAACTAAAAAGAATAAAAATAAATTTTTTGTCTTGGAAAAAAGGAGCATTGGTTAATGAAGTATGGTTCAAGAACAAAATTGGTTGGGCAATAAGTGGTTTAAGACGCGTGACGCGGTTTGTGTGTGGAGTAGGTCCGTTGAGTCAGTAGTGTGATTGGCGTTATCTTGTTTAGCCTTTGCCCGGTCAATTATTATACGCTCCCTTACTAATTATTTATTCCATGCTATACTTTTATACTAATTTTCTTTCAAAGCATGTATTATTTCAAAATATTTTATTTTATTTTAGTATTTTTCATTACTTGAAGATCACACAAATCAAAATATGAAGCGGCTAAGACACATTCTTGAGGTTATTGATTTTTAAGATAAGGGACGGAGCCAAAGGGTTTCCGTGGGTGTTCGGGACCCATATGGATTTTTCGATAATAGTGTTAATTTTAGAAAAAAAATATCAACTTTTCTAAATGCATCTTAAATGCATCCGGTCTATGAAAATGTGTTTCTATATTACGGTTTCAAAAAAGTTGTACACCCGGTAATATTTGATCTTGGCTTCATCCCTATTGAAGACCAATATGAACATTCATTAGCATCCTTACATTTTTTTTTTAACCATAGTCTGATATTTTTTCCGACTAATCTACATGGTTTGAACTCATCGCTACACAGACTCAAACTAAGTAAAACCTTTCATTTTCATTTTCAGGATGTTGAGGTAGCCACTTTAAAATTATTTACACCTAGCAAGAATTGAACTTAAGATCTTACATATTTTAGAATGATAGTTGTTGATGCATAATCTGGCGCAGGCTGGATTCAACGACTCTCCTTGGGCCGTTAGTCGTCTTCTCGAGCCCTATTAGACATGTCAACAACGAAAACCCGTTAGGAGTGGACCCGAGGCCGTAGCCCCGGGATCCACCTCCGACGGTCAAGTTAGTCATTGATGCAATGTAGCATATATGAGTTATTAGGTTTAGGATAACCTGTTATGAGATAAGATAATGAATGAGGGAACCCCAACCCTATATTTATAGGGCATTGATTAGGGTTAGGCGTAGAGTGGGCTGCGTAGGTCGGGCCTGGCCCATTGTCTGGCCCAGTCCGGACTATACGTCTACAAGCCCCCCAAGTTTAGTATGCGCATGACCTGAGTGCGGATGCTAAACTTACGTCCTGTTCATGGCCGCGTAGGCTCAATCAATCATGACGTCATGGCTCATGTGTGCGCAGATGAGACGAACCATACTGCGCAGTCCAAATACGCGGTGCGCACTGGGATTGCGATTGTCTCACAATAGTGAAGGTGTCCGTGGTGAAGGTGGATTCCTATATGTTGCAACATAGTGCGACAGAAGACGTGCTTCTGTGGCAGAAGTGCGCGTTGTCCGCGACAAAAGTGCGAATATAACATTCGTCTTTTATAACCGACAGAGAACGTCTCCCCTGCAGCAAGATGGTGCGAATTTTCAAATTCGTCTTTGTACTGGGCTCGCGATACCTCTTACGTACGATCTGCTTTCAAATAAACCTGCGTGACGCGTGCGCCAAGAGTGGTACTATATACCCTGGTAGCCCCCCAAGTTTGATGGTGCTACACGTGTAGGAGCATTAAACTTAGTTCATGTTAAACCTGAAAAGCACTTAATGCAAACATTAGAAGCATATGCCGCGAGTCGCAGCATATAAAACTTAATAAAGAAAAAGATAAATACAGCGCATAGCATATAATATAGCACATAGCATATAAGATAAATTATCGCGGTGCGAATTAAACCTAGCATGAGGTTGAACAAACTATATTAGAAAGTAGCGCATAGCTAATCTATAGTGCGCTCATGGCGATTAATTATTATTTTTATTATTTATTATAAGGGCGCGGATGGATGTACCGTGACCGCGACTAATATATATTCAAGCGCGCCCACAGACGCAGATGGATGCATCGTAACCGCGTAGACGCTAACGTTTGTGAATGATCGCAGTTGACCACGGCTGTGCGCTGCGTGCGATTGACTTAGCATCGTGGTGACTGTGCGTAACAGTGCGCTCAGGGCGCCTATCTGCGAAGATTTTGTACGCGTGGCCTAGAGCGGGTAGAATGATCGCGACTGCGCTGTGTGCGGCTAAAAATATAGAATAGGCCCGATCGTGCGGACTCAGCGTGTGGCTATAGGTGGCGCGTGGCTATAGGTAAAATCGTGTTTACCATATTAGAAGATTTATGTAAAATCTTTTATATATTTAAAAGATAGCATATCGAATATAAGAATATCAATTCCTTTAATAATATCCTTTAAATAAGAAGCTCGGAGCTTGATAAGTTTGACTTTGTTCAAACCAATCGAAGGTTGCAACTAAACAATTCGTATGATAACTGGTTCAGTTAAACTTATATATATTTAATGCGATTAAATATATTCAATGCTTAAGAAAGTATTGCAACGTGTTTAAGCATGCATGGTTATCTTTTAAACAGTACGCATAGTAATGTTTTTCCGTGTTGGCTGACAGTACGCACGAATGACAGTACGCATAGTATACCAATTTAATGAATGACAGTACGCATGGTACCAATTCAAAGAAAATAAAGAGTTACCGACTTTGGAACGCAATGGTTGCTTGCCGGTGATGTGAGAGCACAAAACTTATCGTAGTGGTCCCACGGATGGCGCCACTTGTTGATGCATAATCTGGCGCAGGCTGGATTCAACGACTCTCCTTGGGCCGTTAGTCGTCTTCTCGAGCCCTATTAGACATGTCAACAACGAAAACCCGTTAGGAGTGGACCCGAGGCCGTAGCCCCGGGATCCACCTCCGACGGTCAAGTTAGTCATTGATGCAATGTAGCATATATGAGTTATTAGGTTTAGGATAACCTGTTATGAGATAAGATAATGAATGAGGGAACCCCAACCCTATATTTATAGGGCATTGATTAGGGTTAGGCGTAGAGTGGGCTGCGTAGGTCGGGCCTGGCCCATTGTCTGGCCCAGTCCGGACTATACGTCTACAATAGTCACGAGCCTTTTGCCACTAGTCAGCATCCTTACATTAATCAACAAAAAAAATAGATAATTGTTTTTATTTTACTTTATCGGAGAGGTTTTTACCGTATTCCACGAGTGACTAATGGAGGATAGGTTGATGCTAATTAGTGGTAGGTTGGCATATATTGTCGATTTGTCCCCGAACCCCGATTTCATTTTTAGTTGAACTGACGTAATTCGTGACGGTTCGATAATGTTGCATATGATATACGGGCATAAAAGTGTCGAGTTTGGTTAGTATAATTATGTGTTGTCCTTATGAGCTGGGAATCATTCTGCAATAGCCGCAAGGACATGGAGCTAATCTTGGAAATATTTGTAGAAGAGTCAACAATGGAGACTTTTGAGTAAACGTCACTTTCCAAAAGTAGTACTGAAGGGGTCAAATATGGATGGTGGGAGGTCGTTAATGACAAGATAAATGTAAGGCAATTTTTGGAAGGAAAAAAAAAAAAAAAATCAAAATTTTAGGTACTCGATCTTTTCAAAAATTTTAAGTTATCGAAGTTAAGTTTTTGTTTAAGGTAAAGTTTTTTTAACTTTTCAAAAGAGATTATTTTAGCCAAAATGACTTTTAGATATTCAACTACAATGATATATCACATTACTTAACAATTTCAACCGAAAAAAATGACCACCTAACATCTCTTAGAAAAAAAGAAAAAAAAAAAAAAAAGACTCAAAAATTCTTACATTGTACAAAAAGCTAGTTTCAGTACTTTTAAATAAAGAAAAAAAGATAGATATCAAAAAATTCAAAATAGCTTAAAGTATAGTAAATTTTTTATGAGATTTACTCATGAGTATATACTCGAGGCAAACAGTGTAGTTAGTAACATCTTTTAAGAAAATTATTAGTCTAATAATTTGATGAATTGGACGATAAGAGGGCAGAGAATCGTAACGTGGTAACGCAAAAACGTCATAGTTGTCAACATTTCAACGGCGTTATGCCGTTATAACCATTTCCACATCGTGTGCGTTGGAGCAGCGTTTCCATTTATGTTAACGTACTAACTTGCGTGGATAACGATTTAGCAATGTTTCAAACCAACCCCTGGTGGTCTTGCATTTGAGTTTGTGGTTTGTGGGTTTGCGTTTGAGTTTGTGGTTTGTGGGTTTGCGTTTGTGGTTTGTGTGTGTGTTTAAGTGTGTGTGTGCGCGCAGGCATAGAGGAAGAAGATGAGATTGGATTTTTTTTTTTTTTTCGACATTTTGATATAGTTGGCATGGGCTGGGCTGGAATTAAATGGCCCAAATAACAATAACTTTGTAACTTTTTTTTTATTGGTTAGTTTTGTTTTGTAATTTTTTTTTAATAAAAATATTATTTGTATATTAATTTGTTGAATGAAATATTAGTGAAGGGTTTATTTAATGATTGAAATTGTTGAGGGTAGAATTTGTAAAATGTAATTTTTAAAAAAGTTGGGTCGCAAAAAGTGGTGCTATTGGGTGTTATGATTTCCTGATGTTTTTTGGTGTTATGTTATTTGGTGTTAAAATGACGTGACGCTAACGTGGCGAGTAAAATGGTGTTATTAGGTGTTATTGTTCCCTGCCCTCTAATATAAGTTATACTTATAATTCTGAATATTCTTTGTGAATCCATAACAACAAACACTACGACTTATTCATGTTTGTCAAATTGTAACACGGGTAACCAAAATGCACCTAATGAATCTGAAAAGGCAATTACAATGATATCAAATCACCGTTACCATATATTTCCCATTAATTATTGTGACAATTGTCTTTATGATATTTTTCTTAAAGGAAAAAATGTGCAAACCAGCTCTATAAAAATATGTATAGTAATCCTATTAAATTCACATGATTTTATTTTCATCCAATTACGAAAATAAACCATATTCACACTCTTTTTACAAAAATAAACCATATTTATTCAATTTACCAAATTGAACCTAAAGTACATCTATACACTGACAAAACCCAATTGATATGTGAAATACAAAGTCAACAAAAAGTACATTGTTGATTGACTGTCAACTTGCATAGATATTAACAAAAGTTTTACAAAACCAAGAAATGAATATTAAATGAGCGGTTAACATTTATAAAAGTGAGACATGGATATAAAGGAACGATCAAGATTTACCCAAGAAATGAATATTAGCACAGATCCTCGCTCAGCAAGATACTATGGACCTCGCCCAAGACAATTTTCATCTCGCCGAGATCCTCGCTCAGCAAGACAATTTGAACCTCGCCCAGATCCTCGCTCAGATCCTCGCTCAAGACTCTGCTAACTACTCGAATTAACCCCTCTCGCCCAGATCCTCGCCCAAAACAATTTTGACTCGCCCCTCACCTCGCCTAGGCCTCGCCCTAAACCCTCACCTCGCCTAGCACTCGCCTAGGCCTCGCCCATCTTTCTGAATCACATGTATATTGATATGCCTCGCCCATCTTTCGCCCAGCATTTTTTGATACACGTGGACGGTTAGAAACTAATTTAGTAATACATCTAACGGATAATATCTAAAAAGTTCATTTTCGATAATTTTGTGTGCGAAGTTTATATCCGTAAAGTAGTCGTATAAAAGGTTCATTTAAGTAATTTACTCTTTTATTTTGGACATAGACATTTTGGTTCATGGGGATTTTGAGCCTCCAAAATTCTATTTTTAGCTGGTTGCTGTTGACTTATTACCCTTTATGGTTACTCTCCATAAGGCTATAATTCCATAATGACCCTTACCAGTTGTATTACCGTAAAAAGTACGGTTGAATTTAACGCATGCAACAAGTTTTCAGACCTTTTGTATCTGGGGTGGACAAGCGTTCAAATTTATTCCTTTTAGCAAATTGTATGGGTTGAAGTCGCGAAGTGTTTGATTAGTGCTGCGAAAACTGGGAAAAAAAAAAAAAAAAAACCCGTGATCTAACTAAAATTGAGTTTTGGACCCATTATAGATTTTAGGCCATGGGCCTTACGGGCCTTTAAAAAATTTATTTTCACGAAGTCCAACTATTTTACTAAAAGGTTATGCTCCACTTGAGTTTAATATAGATTTCAAATTCTTTAAAGATCAAATGAAAAAATCATAACCATTAGTTTTTTCATTAAAACTAAAAATAGCCACTTTCCACCTTTTTTGATATTTTTATTAAACTGTCTGTTTTTAATCTATGAACAATTATTTTTAGTATATGTCAATAACACAACTCCCGACATCTGCCATCGCCAATCATTTTGTCATTCTCGGTCCATAAAACAAGTACTTCATTAATTTCAATTCTTTTTTTATCCGTAACTTTTATATAGATTACTAGCGAGTAAGTAGAAGATACAAACACTAAGACTAAAACACGCCCTAAAACAAATCTAAAAAGAAACTCAAACACAACCACATGAGACACATGAAGTTCAAACAACTCCTATAAATAATCTAAACCTAAAACGTAACTCTCGACTAAACATATAACACCTACAACATCAATGAAGTTCGATGATTTTTTTGTTGATTGATGCATATGACATAGAAAACTTGGATCATATTGCGTGGTCCTGTTTACTTAATAGGCTTTTGGCAAAAGCAGGCTTATCATAAAGCTCTTTAGTTGACAAATTTGGACTAAGCCCATGCACAAAAGCTACAATCCTTTTTCAATCTCTCTATGTCGCAAGGCCTAGGCTTAATTATGAGCCCCACCTTTTCAATTGATACCGAACTCTTTCACTGAGTTATCCCTTTCACCTAATCTGAATAATCAGATCCGAGCTCTATTGAGTGTGTCACATCAACATATAGTCTCATTGTACACTTTAGGGTGCGTTTGGTAGAGAGAAAATAAATGAGAGAAATGGAATTTGATCAGATTCTCTTGTTTGGTAGAGAGAATTAAAAAAAGTGAAGAACTGAGGAGATGGAAAGAATTGGGTAGTGTAATTTGGTTACTTACATTTTCATAATTTTTGTGGACAATTCGAGGATTTGAGGGTTTTTTTTTTATTTTTATTATTTTTATTTTGTTTAACAAAATAAATAGGTTTTTTAAAAATATTTTTCTTTTAAAAATAATTTTTTATAAAAAATAATTTAAAAAAAAATACATTTTTTTAGAATTGTTATTTAGAAAAAAAATTTAATAATTCTTATAAAAACTAAATTTAAAAAAAATAAAATAAATTTTTTAATATTTTTTTAGGATTGTTATTTAGAAAAAAATAAGTTTTTTTTTTAAAAAAAATAAATTAAAAAAATATTTTTTTTAAAATATATTATTTTAGAATTGTTATCTAGAAAAAATAAACTTTTTTAAATATTTTTTATAAAAAAATAAATTAAATTTTTTTTTAAATAAATTTTTTTTTAAAAATAAGTTTTTTTAAAAAAAAATTTTAAAAAAAAATAAATTATAAAAAATATATTTTTTCAATATATATTTTTAGAATTGTTATTTAGAAAAAATAATTTTTTTTTAAAAAATCAACAAATAATTTTTCTTTTTCATTTATCGGGTCAAGTCTATGTTGTTACCAAATATTAGAATTGAAAAAAATTCTATACTGATTTCTATTCTCTGCTTCATTTCTATTTTCTGAAATTCTCTCTACCAAACGTGCCGTTAACATCTTAACATATGGAGTACATGGAATTTTATATAGTTTGGTAAGAAATATAAAATTAAATTCGTATTGTATGGTGTAGACTGTAGAGTTCAATGGGAGGTCAATGCCCAATTAACCCTAAAAGTGTCATGTAATCAAATACTTCCTAAATGTTTGTATTGGTTAGTTAAATAGCTTACTGAAATAGAAAACGTCAAGCATGCATTGCAATTATTCCTACTTAGCCATCACATTGTGTACTCTATAACAGTACAACAAAAATAAATAGGGCTAATTTTCTAGAAATATATCTTACTTAGACACTTTTTTTAGTTATGTATTTATTAGGATCAGATTATTTAATAAATATATTTTAATTTTTTTTTTATTTCATGTACGATTTAACATGTTATCAGGGGCGGTGCTGAGAACGTCCAAAAAAAATTAGGCCCGGCACAGAGAAAAAAAAAGTGCCCATATATTATAATATCCATAGACCATAATCAAGTGCGAAAAGCCAAAAATACGAACAAAAATCATTATTGCAACAAAAGTATTACTTCTACAAAATAAAAAGTAGGTTGGGCCTAGTTCATATAATGGGTATAAAAAAATTTAGTGCCCCTTAGTGGGTTGGGCCCGGCTCGGTTGCTGATGGTGCGCCGGCCCAAAACCGCCCATGCATGTTATACCCATCTATCCTTTGTGGATCAAATCACCTTCCAAATGAGTGACCACGTCGTCCACGTCATGCCACGTCACTTTAATCTCATTTACCTATGATTGCCTAACAAACCCACTAATTTCCCTCATCTCTTTAACCAAACAACTTTACTTCTCCCCAATCATCACACAACCCTTAATTATCCATACCTCTTCTTCTTCATCATCTAGATCATTTCAAATATACTTCATCTTTCTCACTACGTCTGTGGATTGCCCATTGACGAGCAAGTATGATGGACGAAGAAAAACGAAGGAAAGAGGTTTAAAGCTTGCCCAATTTATGTAAACTATGTGTTTTACATTTATGAACTAACTTTTGCGTTATGTTAATATGTTTCTGAACACTATAATACATTATAGGATGGAGATGAAAAGTGTCGTGTTTATGGGTTTCTTGATCCCAAGCTTTAGACACAATACTACAAAAACTTGCTCTACAAGATGCATGTTGAGAATGTGAACAGGAAGAAGATGAGTAGGAATGATAATCATGTTCTCACAAAGAAGTGCATTGCACACTTGAAGGAGGAGTTGAATTTTTTAAGGTCAAAACTCAAATTTTATGATAAAGTAAAGTTTGGTTATTGCGGTTATTGTTTGTATCATGTTTAAGATTGTTATGTTTTAAGTTGTGGTACTAGTTCTAATTTTACTGGTATTGTAATCTTATCAATGTAATGTTGGATGAAGTTTTTAATGAAATGATGTTTCAAGTTATGTGTCAATCCAATGTATCAACTTGTATGACAAACATGGATGTTATCTTACAAAACTCATATTTGACATAATAAAACATAAGTTTGCATTTCATAAAAGGTTAAGTACACTTACTTGATGTGCCATAGTATGAACAAAATGGGCATTGGCGGAACTATGTGGGGGCAGGGGAGGGTCCCGGGCCCCCGGAAATTTGCGGCACCTAGTGTAAATATTATAGCTTTTAGGGGTAATTTAGTTGAGGTTACAAACAAATCTCTGATTCGCCCCCCCCCCCCC
>LBNU01016492.1:21746-66104 GCA_014162995.1 Artemisia annua | reverse complement strand
CTATGTAGGGGCAGGGAAGGGTCCCCCCCCCCAAAATTTGTGGCACCTAGTGTAAATATTATAGGTTTTAGGGGTAATTTAGTTGAGGTTACAAACAAATCTCCGATTCGACCCCCCCAAAATAAATTCGGCCCCCACAAAAAAAAATGTTCTAGTTCCGCCATTGACAATCGGAGTATAAAAGTGCCAATCAAATGCACACTGAAGTGTTTACATGTTTTCCTCATAATATTGCAGTAAACTTATAAAAACAACCCAACTATGAATAAAATAAGGCATATAAAAATGTCACCTAAGAGCATACTTTGCAGTACCTACCTGGATGAAACAATTAATGTCATGTCACCCATATCAAATGCCCTAGTATGAACAAAATAGGGCTTACAAAAGTGGCATTTAGTTGTACACTTTGCAAGTGTTTACCTACGATACAAATAATAAACTAGTGTTTATGTGCACAACATAAAACTTCCAAAAACAACATAAAACTTCCAAAAATATGCGTATCAAATGTTTGGTAGAAGATATACTATGATACTGGGGCTTTAAGGAATTTCTTCGGGATTTTCTGGTGTAGAACTCACACCTGTGTACACTTGAGCAAGCTTCATATTGAGGATCCTTTGGCTTTATGTCTTTGTGGAATAAACTGTTGCCTTCGGTTATCTTGTCTGTCTCTCACATTTTCTTTCTCACCTGAATCATTCCCTTCTTCTAGGCTTGGTCTCACATTGGAGTGTTGAGTTCAAGGATTACCTTTACTGGAGTCTGGTGAAACAATTGACTGCTAAGTTTGAACTGTTGGATCAAAATTTGCATGTTACTGACTTGATTGGCCATTTATTATGTCTGTATTCTCAATCATATGAGACCTCATATCATCATCAGTCAATCCTAACCATTTACCCATTCTTCCTACACCACCTCTCATGATCACCCAATTACCACCTTCAACCCCACCACCTCTCACTCTAACTCCACCAACTCTCACTCTAACTCAGCCACCTCTCATTCTAACTTCACCCTTACCCTGACAAGCATTAGAACCACCAACCTCAAATATAGTAGAATATGCAAATACCCTAAATGGTTCAATCACTTGCTAATCTACTATTGGACCTGGAACATCTTGGTTCTTCTTTGGTCTTCCTACTTTACAAGGAATCCTGGGCGGTTCGGAGATCACTTCTTTTTTACAACCCTTTAAAGTTTTAACAAGTCATTTCATTACCACATCTAGACACTATACTTAGAAGTTTCTTTTCATGAGACTGCCTAATTCTTTGCTTCCTAGGTCTCCCAAGTATGTTCCTTAGTTTGGGTGGAAAATTTCTGGACATGTGACTGCAATCACGCCAAAAAGACATACCCTCGATTGGAATCAAATACCGATGATAAGCATCATGGTACATTCCAGTCCTAACTAGCCATAATCTTCTACCATTCTATTCATCTTTAATACGATAGCCATAGCATGACAAGATGGCGGACTAGACAATTCCCTCATCCTACAAGTGCAACATCTCTTTCTCCCATCTCCATTAAAAGCTTCAAAACTATTTTGTAGAAAACTATAAGGGGGGTTGAATAGTTTTACCAATTAAAACTTTGTTTTAAAACTTTTAGATCGACTTATGTGAATCTAGTTTGGACATGTTGGATATTGATAGCTGGATATGCATATAAACTAAACTATAAGATAGAGATAGAGAGACACAACCACAACACGAGTATTTATAGTGGTTTGGCTATAAGGACATCTTCCTTTCCCTACTCCACTCCCCGAGTACCCAACTCGAGAGTTCCGTAAGCACTAGAAAACACAAGCTCCTTTTCTTGGCGGAGAAGCCTTCACAAATCGCTTACACTTTATCCGGTACTAAGCTAAATACCGAGCTCTTCCACGAAGTAGAGCCAAACCTACGTCGCCTACACTTTATCCGGTACAAGGCTAGATACCGGGTTCTTCACACAAGGTAGAACCAAACCTTACACAACGTCACCTACACTTGATCCGGTACAAGGCTAGATACCGAGTTCCTTTACAATGGAGGAACTAATCCTAACACCACTAATTATCACACCACATCTACAACACACTTGAGAAGAGAAAATGACAAGATACACTTCTGTGATCTTGTAGAGATGATGAATTTTAGCAACCCATATCTTGAGCGTACAAGTCTTCTAGAGGTCGTGATCTCGCCTTTAAGAGGAACCTAGAAAATCACTAAGAGAAGATCATTAGTCTGAAGTTAGAGAACTTACAATATAGAGAAAAGATATATCTAAGTGGGGTGAGTAGAAAGAGAGAAATGGCCATCTATTTAGAGAAGTGATTGGCATGCCTAATTGGCATGCCTAAATTTATGCCTAATAGTTAGATCACTACACATGGAATGATCAAAGGCTATCATGAAGAAAGAGAAACCTCATACTCCACTTGTCATATGTTGAATGGATTAGGCCTAAAATTAGTCATGCCATTTAGGCATGACAATCATTTTCCATCTATTTATAGGCAATTCTAGGGTTCTGGCTATCAGGTAGTACCAGTCCGGATCTTGGGTTTCAATTCCGGGTTTTGGGTTATGGGTTAAGGTCCATGGGTCATGTGATGTCATGCATGATGTCAAAGACATCTTGGGTCATGGGTTATGGACTTTGGGTCGTGGGTCATGGATATTACCCATAATTGATGGCATGTATGATGTCATGCAATGGTCATGGGTTGTGGGTCAATCTCCATGGGGTCATGGGCTTTGGTCATGAGTTTTGGGTCATGGATAGTCCAAATCTTCATTTTACAAGTTACATGTATTTTTACAAAATGTAAGTAACCAAAGTTACTTAAGTGTTTTATAAAAATTTGTTTGGTTTTATGTAAACTATTTAAGTAAACATGTTTAATTGTTTATTTGTTCAGTGAAATGAGTTAGTAAACTTCCGGCTCAAAGCTTTACGTATTTTATTTATTTCATTAAAATAATTTTACGTTTGTTATCGATAAAACATTAGAAGATCGTAAAATATAAATAAAAGTTTTTATGGTTTATTTATATTAACACATTTCTCACCTCAAATACATTACCACCAACTCGCATCACATGCCAAAACCTACATTTTAGTTAAAATTATTATAAGTATGCATAAAATATGCCAAAATTAAGAAACATAAATATAATGGAAAAAAATTAGAATAACATAATCTAATTCGTTTATCCATAATTGTTTTGTACGCTTATGTGGTTGGAGTATAACAAGGATTTGTGGTATTGTAAAATAATTTTACAAGGTCTGCATCCAATTATTTAGCTTATTAAATGATTCATCTATTTCAATGCACAATAATAATTTAATACTTATTCTTCTATTTAAGTTTGTTTTTTGAGTTCGTGTGTTTTAATTATACGTCTATATGAATCTCACAGTTAAAAAATTAAACTTAAAAGGCATATTAGGGTACTTTCAAGTTTCAGCACTTTGTTTGGAGAGAAAAAGACCAGCCTACGAAAGATCATTAAGTTAGTTGATGAGGGTCTGTTGACTGTTGATGATAACAGTTTCACCACCACCATCATCATCATCATCTATCTCAATAATCTCTGGAAGCCTGGATTCTTTTTCTTCATGCATTGCGGGTGTAGGATATTTCATGTTATTGCCATAATGAAATCTGCTTGCTTCGGGTAAACTGATTCGTTGAGGAATACAATTTATTGTTATTGTGAAAATTTTAGCTTTACCTTTTTTTTTTNATGGTCTTTGCTCTCAAGAGTTTAAAATATTATGGGATTGGTTTATTTGTTTAATAATCCAATGCATTAAATGAGGTACTTCCTTTTTTTTTTTCCTTCCTAACATATTTTTAAGGATTTGAGATGCAATTTCTTGGTGGTATAAAAAAGATACCAAATTTAAGAGTCAGTGGCTATTACAGGAAAGTTACGCACACTATGCATCTAGAGAAGAAACAACTTTTCCAAAATCAAGGATTGATGTATTCTGATAATGTTACCAAACTAGCGTGTTTATGAAGATAGGAAAATGTTGTAATTTATATAATAACGGGATGATAAATAAGTTGTTAGCCATGGTTATTTGAATTTGTTTAAGGAGTATTTGTGGTAGCATTAAAATGAAACAAAAACAATAAATAGTATATGTCAACAAATCCATTAACTTTATAATGAAAACCCTCTTTCGATCATCAGTGTTCATCAATATTAGTTAATACGAAGTCTGTTTGATAAAATATTAAACTTAAAATGGCTCGGCCGTAACACGCAGCAACCAAATTAGTCGTTTCTAAACAATTTGCCTAAATAAATAATACTGCAAATTTGTTACTAAAATCTAATTCTAGAAAAGTAATATTAAATGATAGATCCATTGCATTTGGTAACACATGGTTTTGACAATTTTAAATGCTGTTGAATTGGTTATTATAGTTAAAATTCAAGTCAACTACATTATTGAGTCATTATGTAGCAATGATAATAAACTTTTTATTTTCAAATATATAAAGAAGTATAAACAAGAAAGGAACGAGGATTTGAATTTTCGATATCATGTAAACTTTGTTATCTTGTATCTGTTTTTTTTGGATCTCGTTGCTAGAATCCAGTCTATGCATGCCATGTGGCATGTATGGTATTTGAATTTTTATACCATGCATGTGATATGTATTTGTTTTCACTATTGTTGTATTATGAGTAAGAACAAAATTATAGTTTGTATAGTAAAACACAAAATACATATTTATGTCGGCCTACTTCTTGATAAATAACTAGTGACACTAGGTCACTAGCTCGGTCCCTTACACACACCAAAACACACATTTCCTTCGTATTTAGGCACGTTTAAAGATACAGAAATACGTCATTTTCACTTCAACCCCACATTGGCCTTTAAAACCATGCACCTTACTCCTTCCTATTCCATCACCACCTTACAATCATATCCTCTCTTAAAACTTATCTAATCAAACATGGTTTGCCCTTGTGATTGGCCCGAACCCGTAGTTCGAGTCCAATCCTTATCCGAGAGCGGAAAACCCGTCATTCCTGAACGATACATCAAGCCACCAACGGACCGTCCGTCTTTTAACTCATCTCCACCCGACATAAACATACCCATAATCGACCTAGCCGGGCTTACAAACGATGATATAACCGTCCGAGAAGCAACTTTGAGAGAAATCTCTGAGGCGTGTCGCGAGTGGGGCTTCTTCCAAGTGGTTAATCATGGGTTAAGTGGGGAGTTAGTTGATGGAGTACGTGAAATATGGCGAGAGTTTTTTCATGAGTCCATGGAAGTGAAACAAAAATATGCAAATTCGCCGAAAACATATGAAGGTTATGGAAGTAGATTAGGGCTACAAAAGGGAGCTATACTTGATTGGAGTGATTATTATTTCCTTCACTATCTTCCTTCTAATCTAAAAGACCATAACAAATGGCCTGCTACACCATCTTCTTTAAGGTTAGTGATCATGGACCACCTATATTATATTGTAAAATACGTCCGAACCATACAAAATTAGCATGTTAATACGTACGTACAATTTATCATGAGCATTGATTGACATGTCTGATTACTATGCCTAATTGTATGTATAAACCTATATAGCAGCATCTTGTTGGTGACAGCGGAGAGACTCACTTCTTCACAAACCAATATATCAGTGTCACATGCATGTAGGCACAAAATTAGTTACACATTTAGGCGAGTCAATAATTTTCCATTTCTCATAGTTGATTTCTTTTTTAATTTTCTATAGCAAAATTTCAAATGACTATATATATAGCACTTAATAACTCATGTCTTTCAAATATGTTCTAAATGAGTAGTCAATCCACAACACATTGTTTGATGGGTCACTCATATAAAATTGAAGTAAAGGTCATTTTGGTAATTTGTAACTAAAGTACTGTTTCAATGTTCTAATGTAGGGAAACTGTGGAAGAATACTCGAAGGAAATAGTGCGGTTGGGTAGTGTTTTGTTAGAGGTGTTTTCGATAAACCTCGGTCTACAAAAAGATTACCTTCAAAAAGCATTTGGTGGTGAAGATGTAGGGGCTTGTTTGAGAGTTAATTTTTATCCAAAGTGCCCGCAGCCCGACTTGACCTTAGGTCTATCGTCTCACTCGGATCCTGGTGGCATCACCTTTCTCCTACCTGACGAGAACGTTAGCGGACTTCAAGTTAGACGAGGAGAACAATGGATCACTGTTAAACCAGCCCGGCATGCAATCATTGCCAATATCGGAGATCAAATTCAGGTACTTTTTCAAGAAGTTTAAAGATTACGAGGCGTCAAGATTTTATTTTAAGATGGATTGATTGCAATGGTCACTTTTCATGAGATAGTTTGTAGTGTGTATATTGTGAAATAATGCCGTTTTAAAATATAATAATAATAATAATAATAAATAAATAATAAAAATAACAAACAAACATGAAAATGCCCATCCAAATATGCCTAAATCAATTCGGTGATGTTCGGATCTATGCCAATCTTATTCATTGCAAATATGGGCCAAACATTTTTTGTGAAAGAAAATAGGGACCAAACACTTAATGGGCGGCTTTTGTTTTGTGTGGCTGTCGTTTGTTTCTTTCCTAAAGATCGAATACCATTTGCAATTCCCACGTGAACGACACGAGAAACATTCAATACACATGTTATTTTATTTTGTCGGCATGGAAAATATTGCAATCGGCTCATTCCATTGACATCTATAGATTATGGCTATTCAGGCCATGTTTTTCATATCGGTCGTTAACTGTGGTGGTTGTTACTTTTTCAGGTTTTAAGCAACGCTATATACAAAAGCGTAGAACATAGGGTGATCGTGAATCCGGACAAAGAGAGGGTGTCGTTGGCATATTTCTTTAACCCGAAGAGTGATTTGCTTATTCATCCAGCACCGGAGTTGGTAACACCAGAGACACCCCCTCTATACCCATCGATGACGTTCGATGAGTATAGACTTTTCATACGAACTCGAGGTCCACAAGGAAAATCCCAAGTAGAGTCGTTAAAATCACCAAGATGACTCCTTTCGTTATCTATAAATGTATTTATCCATGTTGACGATTATATTTGTAATATGTCGTGTACAATTATCCCATTCTTGCATTTAGGTATTAAAAAATGTTCGTTGGTTGTCGTTATTTTGAGCTATATATATTGTTGTGTTTATATAGAACGGGAATATATCTATGTTTTTGTGTTTACATTAAGATCCATGAGTTCATAAATTGTCACTTCACATCCACCTATAGTCAACTGAATTATTCTTTTAAGTTAGAATTGATTGATATAACATCTACATTATTGTTTCAACTTTGGCTAATAGAAAACTGTTGGCTGCAAATTAAACGAATAATACAAACCACCTAAAGTACATGAGATTCTCTCTAGTCCCATCAATTCATAAAAATCTAAATGTGTTACGGAGTATGATATTGTATAAAAAAGCACATGTCGGATGACTAATATTTAATTGAACTTGATTTTACTAACGTAATGCTCTATATATTATTATATTGGCTATATTTGGCACATGACTTTTAAAGGTTTATCGGGTTATAGAGTAAGTTTCGTTTGTCACACAAGCTTATGGCTTATAAAATAAGTTACAAGTCTTCATAAGCACAAACCCAAAGAAAGAGACTTATAGGGGGTTATGGCTAGTTAAATTACTTAAATACTCTTCAAAATATAATAAATTATCACGTAAAAGATAAAAATATACGTGAATTTAATTTGATATATTTTTATGCGATTTTACATTAATAAACTTCAGCTCTAAGCCTCTAACTAATTCGCCAAACAGCTTTATAAAATCTTCAGCTTTCGGCTTAATATAAGCCCCAGCCCTAGCCCATTGTGCCAAACAATCCATTGTAAGAGAGCACAGTACATGGTGCGTTTGGCATGCCATTGGCAATATTTAAATAAAAAAAAAAAAAAAAATCAATGGCGTCGTTGTAGTGCACAGCTATTGGCGTCTTTCGCACGCCGTTGGTCGTCTCGTGGGTGAAGCAGCGACCATTGTTAGTATTTTATTTTACTTTTGTATTTTTGTGAATGAATGGGGTATATATATATATTTAACGAGTGAGATATTTTTGATGATGTGCTAATAACAATTATTGAATGTTATCGCAATTAAATATGTATTAATTATTAAGGTATTGTTAATAGGATGATGAGTGGTCACACCAATAATAACGATTATCGGGTGTTAGTCCACCCAACTTTTTAANATATATATATATATATATATATATATATATATATATATATATATATATATATTTAACGAGTGAGATATTTTTGATGATGTGCTAATAACAATTATTGAATGTTATCGCAATTAAATATGTATTAATTATTAAGGTATTGTTAATAGGATGATGAGTGGTCACACCAATAATAACGATTATCGGGTGTTAGTCCACCCAACTTTTTAAATACAATGATAAAAGGCTAGTTGCAAGTCGCAATCAACGCACATGCATGTGCAGGATATAAATCACATTACTTTGTGTCAACTGATATAGTTTAATGCTTAATTTCAGTTCCTAAATTGTTACTTTTCCTATCTTTTTTTATATGGTTACTTTATAACTTAGTAGTAGTTAGTACTTTAGGTAATAAACAATTAAACATAGTCTTTTGCTATTCGCTCGTCGTTAGTTATATGCAAACTTGTTCACGAAAATATCTCTCAAACGTCTACTGATATACTTGTTTTTAATTCTAATTCAAATGTTTTGGAAACAATCGTTAGACTAGTTGTAATAGGACTTCCAAGTGACATATATATTCTCTGTCATCTCAGTTTTTTCTCTCCAATACTACTTCGTGGCTAACTTAATGTAACAAAGAGACCGACACCACAAAAAGCATACCTCACAAAATACAATTTAAATAAATACTCACTCACACAAGTCGGCCACACAAACATGCACGCAAGTCGGTCGGCCAGGCCTCTTCTCCATTTTGTCACCGACCGACCGAATATGTGCAATAAGGCCGACCGACTTATACTAGTCCATTACGAGGAGATCGACCGACATTTTCACCCTTATCGCACTTAGGCTAAAAGTAGTGGTGATGGCTCACTCACCCCCACCTCAGCTTTCTCTCTCATCTTACTTCCACTCACTCCCACTAATCATATATCCGTTTTGGTCACTTTCAGTCACCTTTATAAAAATATACCTCACTAAATACCAACACACACTCGCAATACAAATAAAAACAATTACTTTTTGGTAGGAATGGCAATGGGGAGGGTTTTGGGCGGGGTGGCCATCCCCATCCCTAAACCTTATTACAAAAATCATCCCCAAACTCGCCCCAATCCCCACTGGGGATCTTATCGGGTCTCCCCGTTGGGGAGAGATGCTCCTCCAAATCCGCCCCGTACTCTGTTGAAGTTGTTATCGGGTTGTCTTCTTTGGGCGCGATACTCCACCAAACTCGTGTCTTTCCCCGTTTATTATTGTTTTTACACTATAAACAATAAACGATATAATTATATGTTATAACTTGAAAAATCGAGATGCCATTATTAATAAATGAAGCATTAGCCTTATCAAGCTTTCAACAACAATATTAAACATGAAAAATGATAAGTTGCTCATGTCTCAAAATCAATTTTTTTTAAAAAATATTATAACACTAAACAAGCTTTCACGATCACAATTTTCAATCTTACATATATTAAACATTGGGTAAATACCAACGTAATACTATATGTTTAATTGTGTATAGATATATTTGTATGTATATAAATGTTTCGGGGCTGGGTGGGGCGGGGATGTTGAGCTACATTCCCGTCCCAAACCCAATGAAAATCCCCGTTAATGCCCTGAAACCCGCCCCGTAACACAATAAGCATGCTCCACCCTGCCCAAAAAGTTCGGGTTTCGGGTTTTCTCGTTGCGGGTTTTTTTGCCATCCTACTTTTTGGAGTGGGGCCCAAGTTTTTACACAAATCACTTTGATGAGTCATTCAACATACGAATACAAATTTGAGCGTGACCTCAACTTCTGTGTTGAGAGTCATCATGATGATGAGTTGGTCACTCACTCCCAACTTACTACCACCCTGGTTAGTCTTAGCTTTATATACTTGTACTCGCAATGAAGTCGCCCTTTAATGTTATGCACATGGGTATGTTGTCATGAATGACATCATTTGATAAATAACGTGCAAGTTTTTCATTAGTGTAGATGTGTCAACTTGTCATGGATCATAAACTTTAAAGATAAAAAATTCTCAACATCATAGAGTATAGACTTGTCACAAGACACAAGGTGTAGTCAATGACTCAATGTGGATAAGTTTCCATTTAGAGACCGATGGGCCGGGCCCAATAGAGATGTCGATATTCATTTTTAATCATTTTTCCGTAACTATCTTAAGTTCTGGGCACTTGATAGTTGATTGGTTGATTCGTTTCACACGATGTATGTTTTACATGACTAAAAACATACAATTACATGACTAAAGCTATGTGACGATAATTACTAGATTGGAATAATGTGAATAATTGTGATGCAACCGACAAAAGGCTGGCACATATGATTAGTCGTAAAATAATAAGACATGTTTTTATTTCTCCCAATTATTACTACCCTTTTCTCCTATACCATTGCTCAAACACAAGAGCCAATTTTGTTATTACAATAGAAATAATAGTGAACTCCACTGACAATTATTATAAGACACTTGTTACGAAATGACTTTAGACAAGCTTAATAAATCTAAAGTTGACATTCCAAAAACAAATACAGAGTTTCTTCTATGCACTTTACAACGAGTATCCATGCATAATAATGAGATTTTATAACGGCAAATATTAGGAGCAAAAATTGGATGAATATGTAAAATACGAAAAAAAAAATTAATATAGATGATCACACAATAATTACACCAATATTATTAAAAGTTTCAAGAATTTCAAAACGTGTGTATCATATTGTTTCCTATAACAATTACTAAAAGTTTTCAAGAATTTCAAATCGTGTGTATGCTAGTGTTTCCTAAGATAATTTTTAAGTTTAAGGATAAATTGTTATCTAAGATTGTTTTTAAGTTTTCCAAGATTAAGCATAAGGATTAAGGGAAATGGTGTAAATACTTTATAAATAATATAGATCATCTCCGGGTCAATGCAATTTTTTCATGGAGCAAATGTCTACCGACAAATGTTAATAATCAAGCATGACGTGTTACATTGGATAGTTTGTCGTCTGATATCAGGAGTCAATTGAGTATCTCAAACTATTTTTGATCCTTAAATCACATTCGTCGTGATAAGTTTAAGCAATAAGTAAACGCTAGGCGCTATTTCTAAAGGAGGAGTATGTGGTTCGGTTTCTGACCATCGTGGCTCAAGTTTGCCTTGTTAATTACAAAACGGGACATCTCACTTTTGCATAAACGCAAATATGAATCTTTGCACAAACGCAAATATGAATGGAATTAGACTGATTGTTTTTTGTTAGAAAAAAAAAATGACTAATTGTTTGGTTTGTGTTATTTTTGTTTTATAAAAGTTGTTATTGATAGGTTCCATGTATCATTTGTTAGGATAGTATCTTACATAAATTAAACAAACTTTTAATTTAATATGTGATTTGATAAACACAATATGTACGTTTTGTTTAAGCATTTTATATTCATAAAATGACAGTTAATAAACTCATATATCTCATATCTATATACTTTTAATCATTTTAAAAATGATAATTATGTAATACTTAAACAAAACACATAAGGTTGTGTTTAGCGAATCACATTTTACCTATGTCTATATTTAATCTACCTAANGCAATTTTTTCATGGAGCAAATGTCTACCGACAAATGTTAATAATCAAGCATGACGTGTTACATTGGATAGTTTGTCGTCTGATATCAGGAGTCAATTGAGTATCTCAAACTATTTTTGATCCTTAAATCACATTCGTCGTGATAAGTTTAAGCAATAAGTAAACGCTAGGCGCTATTTCTAAAGGAGGAGTATGTGGTTCGGTTTCTGACCATCGTGGCTCAAGTTTGCCTTGTTAATTACAAAACGGGACATCTCACTTTTGCATAAACGCAAATATGAATCTTTGCACAAACGCAAATATGAATGGAATTAGACTGATTGTTTTTTGTTAGAAAAAAAAAATGACTAATTGTTTGGTTTGTGTTATTTTTGTTTTATAAAAGTTGTTATTGATAGGTTCCATGTATCATTTGTTAGGATAGTATCTTACATAAATTAAACAAACTTTTAATTTAATATGTGATTTGATAAACACAATATGTACGTTTTGTTTAAGCATTTTATATTCATAAAATGACAGTTAATAAACTCATATATCTCATATCTATATACTTTTAATCATTTTAAAAATGATAATTATGTAATACTTAAACAAAACACATAAGGTTGTGTTTAGCGAATCACATTTTACCTATGTCTATATTTAATCTACCTAAATATAATGGGGTGTATTATATTTTTTGAAAATTTAAAAATCTTGAAAACAAAACTAATTAAGGAAACTTGTCATTATATAGAAAAATGTTTTAATGAGTTTTCATGTTTACATAAACCATTTAATTAAAACATGTCATTTTAAATTAAATAAAAATGTAAATATTTTATTCATGTAAATATTTTATTCATTTTGGTCGTCACTTTTAATGTACACAATGTACAATTCCTTTACTTGTCGGTTCGTTAATGTTTTAAGTAAATTAGAGTGGGATGAAGATTATGATTATGATCCATATGATGATGATGTGTATGATGATCTAATGGAAGATCAATTGAAAGTCAACTTTTATATTTCAGTTACATTTTGATTTTTTACGTTGTATGAATAAATATTATAAATATCACAATCATAGTATGTGGCGATATAAAATCTCGTTGATATGTACAGATACTCGTATAGTATAGTATATGATGTATAAAAGAAATGTCACATGTTTGTTTTGTTGTCCGACCGACTGGCACATTTGGTTCGAGTCTACTTGGCTATATGTTGTTTGGTTTCTTCTACCCGATCAATAATTCTATCTGACACACCTTTTATATTTGGAGTAAACTACATCATTCGTCCTTGTGGTTTGCGTTGACCGCAGCCGTTGGTCCTTTGACCAAAAAAATTGCACCACTCGGCCTTAAGTCAGAAACGTTATGCATCGTTAGTCCCTCCAACTAACGACCATTATTTAATTTCGTTAAATCGATGCACATGAGGATCACATGAGGGTGATATTGTCTTTTTATCTTTATGCCCCAATTTAGCCTTCACTTTATCTTCCTCACCAACCTCGCATCATCTTCATCATCTCCTTATCTCTAATCCATCATTCATCACTTTAACAACAACCATGACAAACTTAAATTAATCTTGGATCTTAAACTCATGGATCTTATTCATACAATAAAATCCACATTCTTAAATTAATCTTGACAAGAACAACAACCCCTACATTCAATCTTACATATAAAATTCCACATCAACATCACCACCACGACCATACGGCTGCCACCTTCATGAAATCCGGATCTATATATCTATAGATCTACAAGTGGGTTTCGAGCCGTCAACTTAATCCGGTCAACATAATCCGGTCACCACCACCCAAAGTTTGGTCACTGTCACACCACCAACACAAAACAATCTTTAAAGATCTACAAAGGACAACCCATCATCGATCTTCATAGAAACCCATATCAAGAACCTAATTTTTTTTTAAAAAACGAGAAAAAGAAAACAAGTTTCAAGAACTTGTGAATCGGTTTTTCAAAGAAAGAATAAGAACCAAAGGAAACTTATCTATAGACGAAATCCTTGTGTGTGGTTCTGATTTCGGAGTTAACATTAGATATCCGGGTATATTAATATCCGAAAATAGAAAAGTGGTGTGATTTGTTTTTTTGCTTCGTAATAACAAAATCAAGAAGTATAGGTCTTCTTGTTTTGTGCTTTGTGAGTAGTTAATGTAAAAGATAGACAAGAATAAAAAGGGTAGTAGTTGATATTGTGTGGAGTAGCTTTTTTGGGTTTTGGAAGAAGTTGGTTGTGTGAAAATTGTTATGGGTTTGGAATGTGTTAGTAATGATGATGGTGGTTGTTTTTCTTATTAGAGGTGTTGTTGGCAAGATGGAGTTAAAAAAGATGACAGTCGGCGGTGTGGTTTGAAGAAAAAGAAGTGAAGAAGATGATTGTTGGGGATTTTTGTTTTAGTGAAAATATAGTGTTTTTTGTTGATAAAAATATTTCGTTTTGATCATGGATTTTTGCTGTTATCGGAAAATGGTCGGAAAAATAGCCGGAAAGCGGAGGGTGTGTTGTTAAGAATAAGTAGAGGAAGATGAGATAGAGAAAGAAAGAGTAAAAGACGAAAATACCCTCACATGGGTATCACACGTGGACAATTAACGAGCGTTAGTGAAGACCGTTAGTGTGAAGGACTAATGGTGCATAACGTTTCTGACTTAAGGCCGAGTGGTGCAATTTTTTTGGTCAAAGGACCAACGGCTGCGGTCAACGCAAACCACAAGGACGAACGATGTAGTTTACTCTTATATTTGGTACGTGTTGTTTCTATGACCAGAAATCTTATCAAAAGGTTACGATTGATGTTATAATTTTCCACTTTCATTATTTTCTTGACCACAGAAATTTGACATTTATATTTCATTTGCTATCTATTCCTTTGATTTGGCCAAGTGTCGCAAGATAATTATTTTCTACTATCAAAATAGTTAAAAACTTAAAATGGATGATTATTTTTTATTTATTTATTTATTTTTGCAAACTTATCGACATTGTCCACACCTAGCTAGTGACACGTCTATAATGTTGAGGTTTTTTTTTTAACATCAAAATTTATCAATTACAAGTTGACACCTCTACGCTAATGAAAAACTTGCAAGTTATTATCAAATGTGCAAATGGATGTTGATATTCATTTCACATCAAATTGTATGCATCACAAGTTGACACCTCTACACTTATTTGTTTTGTCCTCCGACCGACTGGCACAGTTGGTTCAGTAGTCCCCCTTGGCTATGGGACAAGTTATTAGGACCAATCTTTTTTTACAAAGAGGACCTCCTTCCGTTTTTGTGTTTTTTTATTTATTTTTTATTTTTATAATTTTGTTTATATCAAAAAAACTATAAACTTAAAAGTACGGAACATAAAATATAAAGTTTAATAAATCAAATGCTTAAAACTGTCAGCAATACAAAATAGAAACTGACAAAAAACTGCGTTATACTGAAAATAAAGAGGAGACAAAAGACATCTTTAACCAAACTCCGCTTTATGTCACATCATAGGGGGAGTCCCTATAGTATCCCCTTGGCTATGGGGCAAGTTATTTGGACCCCCTATAGGGAGGGTTTCCAATCATTGCATGCATCGCCGATTTGTATAGTATGCATCGCGGGTTGTACGGTTTGATCAAACCCCCTTGTGTGATAATATAGGGAGGGTTTGTATAACACAACCCCTTGGCTATATGTCGTTTGGTTTTTCTACCCAACTACTAATTCTTCAATCAGACAGACCCTTTATATTTGGCACGTGTGGTTTTATAATCGGAAATCTATAATCAAAAGGTTATGAGTGGTGATATATTTTTCTACTATGTGGAGGATATATTAAACCCAAGCCCGGTTTTTGGGTTGTAATCAATTAAGGCTTTATTGTAGTTTCATATTTGCACTCTATAAATAATTTATCATTAATAAAGTTTAAAGTTTAAACATGAGGTTTCAATGTTCAACATAATATCAAATCGGATCTTCATATCTAGTCTATCGCCATAAGCTAATGTCTCCAGCCATTAAAGTCCATCAAATCTCATTTCATCTTTTTTCTTTCTTAACCCTAAACATGATCGTCATATCTGGCTTGTATATATGAAGTGCCACCTCCTTTTGTGGGACTTCTTTTTGGAAGTTGTTTTGTGATTATATCACCACTAAATCCTTAAAACCTTTTCTTGGCAATCTTCTCTAAGCAACTTAATTCCACGGCCCCTCAAGCACCAGAGCCAGTGCCAGTGCCGGAACTTGACAACTTTTTTGTAGGAGGGCCAAGAGTGTAATTCTAATGATGCAGGAGGGCTAAAGTGTAATATTTTTTTTCCATATGAAAATTGATACAAATACACTAAAAGACAAAAATTATGAGAGGGCCACAACCACCTTTGTTCTCCACATAGCTCCGCCCATGACCAGAGCCATGCATCTTCTTTGCAACAAAGCATATCAAGAATCTCAAAAGAATTACAGCTTCATCAACTAGTTAGTTATAGCTTTATTGTTTAAATTTTTTCACTCATGCCCGAGCTTTTGCGATTTCGCCGTTCGGACTGCGGGATAGTATTAGATGAGATATTTGGCCCAAGCCCGGCTTGTGAGCTTTTGATCCATTAGGGTTTTATTATTGTCACGTATTTGTAGTTTATAAATAGTTTATTATGATTAAAGTCTAACCCACAATGTTTCAATGTCAACACTTTAATCATTTTGTTGACCATATAAATTTGACACTTATATTTCATTTGGTATCTATTCTTTTGATCTAGCCAAGTATCATAAGATAATGTAAATTCGAAAAGTATATTTTCTACAAACTTAGTTTGAATGCACTATTATTGATAGAGAAATATTCTAGAAATAGTTGTGCAACTTTGCATCCCACATTGCCCACATTAACCAAATGGCAAAGGAACATCACCTATAAACTGGACTCCAAACTCTTCAAAGACGGTGTCTTCCTTGAAATATTTGTCATTCTCTTTTACGTTTGTTGAGGAGTTTCAAAGCTAGTTTCAAAATTTTAAAAATAGTTTTTTGCGAATTTTGCTGGCAACAATTTTATTAAATAGTTACCGGTAACAAACCTGAATCTCCTTTGTAAAGTATTGAAAATAGTTATAATGTTAGTTGAAGTTTGTTTTAAGAACGTCAAGTGTGGTGGCTTGGTGGCTCAAGCCGTTTTGTCACTTTAGCGTTTTGTCACTTTAGCATTTTGTCACACTTTAGCATTTTACGTTGCACATTTGACACTTTAGTAGTGGCTCAAGTGTGGTGGCTTGGTGGTTCAAGCTGTTTTGTCACTTTAGCATTTTACGTTGCACATTTGACACTTTAGTAGTGGCACAAGTTGCTTACAATTTACATTCGTACACCAAATACATATCTAGTACTAGTTTTTTTGGCCAAACCATTTTTTTTTTCAACTAACTAGTTTTTATTCATTTAAATAAACTAAACCAAATAAAAAAATAAAATAAAATGCAAATACAAGAGAAGTGAGTACTAACTTAAACATTTCAACAAAAACTGGAGACTAAAATGGTATTTGCATAACAAAATAAATAAGTAAATATTAGGACTTGGTCTTCTTCGTTGCCCAACATTCAAAAACGCCATTTTTATTCTCAAACATCACATACAAACACCACTTTTATTCAAAAGATATGATAACAACAATTTACATCTACTTGAAAGCCTTAACGACCCATTTTGCACAAGTTATACAAAATCAAACAAATACAAAACTACATTATAAACAAAATGTCAATGTCAAATTTACAATACAATGATTACAAAGATGGCTTTTCTCATCCAATATCCATTTGAAGAGCTCTATCTGATAATCAATAAATTAGAAATGTTACACAACAATTGCTACTTCAACATTTAAACAACATTTGTTTTATACCATTTTTTTTTTTTTTTTTTTTTTTTTTTTTAACAGCGGTTTAGTTGTTAGATGTTAGTTGTTAGTTGTTGGCTCGAGTTAGTGTCGCATCCTCGGGCAGAGATACCAACCGCGAGCCTCTCCTTAGGGGATAACCCCACTCCTATTCCCGATTCGCCTGATATCATTAGAGCTTGTGGTTCCCAAGTGAGGACTTCCCGGTCGGTCACCCAAACTGGTACTACTCTCACTTGGGCTCGCTTAATTACTTAAGTATTTACCACTAGACCACAAGCCCCATGATTGTTTTATACCATTTCTAATCTCAATTTATAGCGTTATTATAAAAACTAATGAAATCAAAGCAACTAACAACTAAATTCACTCAGCTAACCATGACCCCATCAAAGTTAAGTCAAGCTAAACTCAATTTATCGAGTGGGTCAATATTACCTTGAACGGTCTAGCCGGGCCAAGCTCATAATGTATCGGTTAAGAAACCAAGCTTGAGTAAGAAAACAAAGGCTCAATTGAGCGTGCTTGAAGTATTGTAACTGAGTCGAGCTCGGGCTTAGAATTATATTAACCCGACTTAAATTGTTTAGAATAAGACTTTCGAATGATTGCAGTTCAGATGTGTTGGACGAGTTACATGTATGTATTGTTACAATCTTGTTAGAAACGAATGTGGAAGTTGGATGACAATGGATTATTTTCCACGAAGTCACTTCAGTCGATGGTGGAAGACAAGTTCCATGAGATCGAACAAGAAGAAGATCGAAGCATGTCGTCATTCTTCTTGTTCGATCTATTGAATCATAGAAGTTCATTTTGTGACCACAGTATACATAGGCTTTGAAGAGAGTATAACACATTTCATTTCCACACTGTTTGATGACGACAACAACAATTACATCAACTTGCTAGCACGAACAATCCCCTTTTCAAATGTTAGACAACATCAAACAAATAAAAACTAACCACAACGATCCGTTATGAAGAAAATGTACAATTCCAATTCTATGATACAATGATTACAAAGACGGGATGTACTTCGATCAGATTAATTCTTTGAGCATAGATTTTTCTTCATCAATTTTCTTCGTCTCTTGAGGATCTTTTGTCTTCGCTATCCTTTTCTCCTCCAGCATCATTTAAAGATCTCTATCTGTTCCTCATCCATGGGGATCGATTTCTCCGGTTTCGGTCCTTTTCTCTTGCTTTTTTGTATTAAGGTAACCTACTGTATAAAACATCAAGAATGACAGATTTCTCTGGTTTCCGTCCCATAATTCTCTTGCTTTTTTGTATTAAGGTAACCTATAAAACATCAAGAATGACAGTTTGATAGAGAAAAGATTAATATTACTTGGATAGAGGCTTTAAAAATTAAAATATTATGTTAACAAAAACATTTTCAAGCAAAGGGAACAAGTTTCAAAAATATAGTTCGCGTAATCATTTAGAATATATTTTTGACATGTTACATGCGTACCATTTTTGCATTACCTTAACAAGAGCTGTTAAACGTAGTACGTAACTGAAATCACTATATAACTATATATGTATGTGAGTGCACGTCTTTAAGAGAAATATAAATGTAGTTAAGTTGTTTACCTCTGATGGAACAACCGACAGAGACACCGATGCAAATGATGACGACGTGAAGAAGTGGTCGCCAGATGAACGTGTACAAGCGTCCGAGTGGCTCATTGGCTAGAGAAGTAGATTGGGTAGCAATTGATGATGATGATGGAGCCTTCATTTGAGGTTTACGATATCTAATTTATATCCGGTAAAAGTTACTAGAAAATACGCGTAATGGATAAATGCATGCCTGTGCAACAGTTAGTCGAAGTTTTATAGTATCATCGAGCCTTATGTTTCTTTTGTAGCTTTATGTTGTATTTTGTCACGTTCTTTTGGTTTGGCGGTTTATCTTTATTTTAGATAATCTGCCGACCTTGGTTATGTGTCTCCATGTATTTTTGGTTCTTCTTAATATAATTTTCTGCCTTAAAAAAAATAATAAAAATAAAAAATTGTTAGTCGAAGTTTTTCTTAATTTATTGCTTTTTATGCAACAGATTTGGTAAAATGGCTAAGTTTATCTGTATATATCCAATCATGTATCTTGGTACATTTTGTTTGAATTTACCTTTGTTTATTGCCTTAGCGGAAGTTGGGCATTTTGGATAATTGGTCTAAACGGATTTGTGTGCACGATCTTTGCAAATAGTTTTATTGCAGGTTATGTCAAGTATATATCGTGTTTGCAGATAATTTTTGTGTGAGCAAATATTTGATCTTGTTAAATTGATTATATTCATCGTTTTGATCTTTCTAAGGTGTTCTTTACGAGTGAACTATTGGAGTTGTCGGTTGACACACACCCATATAGTACTCACCTTCAAGCGTATACTCTATATGTGAACAAAATGAAGTAGGTAGTCTTTGGATTGCATTATTTGTAGTTTGGAATAAGTCTAAGCTATTGCAGACAAGCTGGTGTTTGCAAAACAACTTAAATGAGTTGATGAGCCGAAGCTCTTTCGCTCTATCCTTGAATTCAAAAGTGTTTATTTGCTGTATCAGTATATAATAAGCTTTAAGCAAACACCCCTTAAACAACTTATATGCTACATCAAAACAATATGAAATGAGTAGATAAAAAGTATTAGCAAGCAAACTCCCAAAAACCAGCTTAGCAAAGTTCATATCTTCCAAAACAGATTATGCTTGAAATTTACCTCGTTTTTGGGTATGTTTCTGCCATGGAAGGTCTAATGGAACCAATAGGAATAAGATACCAATCAGCCAAACTTTACCACCATAAACATCAACTAACTCACCCAACTTCTTCACAACAACCTTAACAGAATCCAACACACTCTCATTTTCGCCTATTAAACGCTTCAAATCGCTATAATCAACCACAACACCGGTCCCAACTCTCTCATCCACAACATCACCAACTTCCTTAAGTTTCACTTCCAACAAACTCACATCACAATTTCCACTAACAAACTTTACAACTTCATCCTTAACAGAAACAACATAATCATTTTTTTCCCCTTAATGTTCCTAAAAATATCCTAACGGTATCATTTCCTGATAACCCCACAAGTAACGGGTTACATCTTTTTTTCATAGTTTCTTGTTTCATTAATCTTTTTTATATATTTCATTATTTTCTAAGAAACCAATGGAAAACTAAAACTATTTCTAAAATAAGAATCAATACAACTTTTCATAAGAAGTGTCTTATGATAGTTGAGCTCACTAACAAAATTGGCTTTTTGTTTAAGCTATATGGTATAGAAATAGTGTTTGAAATTTCGCATCCCACATCGCTCGCTTGAACCAAATGGCAAGGGAACACCAAGCTATAAAGTGGACTCCGAACTTTTCAAGAGTGTTATAAATTCTAGTTTCAATTTTTTAAAAGACTTTATGGAAAATTTGTACAATTTAGTTAAAAAAATTACTAAAAGTTTTTCAAGGGCTTTTTATAAATTGTTGAAAATAGTGTTTTTAATTTCAGTTTTTATAAATTGTTGAAAATCGTGTATCTTTGAAGGTTACATTGTTTGCCTCTTGCTTTTATCTGAATTTACCATTGTTTATTTTAAACTGTTAGCCTTGGCGTCGCCTTCAGATAATTTGTCAAAATAAATTTGTGTGCATGATCTATGCAAATAGCTTAATTGTAAGCTACGTCGAGTATACGTGTTTGCTGAAAATTTTCATGAGTAATTGTTTTAGATCTTGTTAAATGGAATATATTCATCGTTTTGATCTTTGTAAGGTTTTCTTTAAGAGTAAACTATTAGGGTTGTATCGGTTCACATACAACCATATAATACTCACCTTCAAGCGTATACTCTTTATCCTAAACATTTTGAGTCAACAACAATAACAACGATACCTTAGTCCCCTATCTCGAGTAAACATTGGAGTATGCTGACTCATGGACGGAGGATAGTGTATGTAAAAGGGGGTGGTCCTCCACCGCGTCGTGACCACCCGGCACAAAAAAAAAAAAAAAAAAAAAAAAAAAAAAAATCAACATCAAAGCATAAATTTGACCTTTTTACTTGTAATAGTCATTTTCCATATAACATGTTGAAGATTTTGTAAAATGCCCCCCCTAAAATGATTACTTTATACTTTGGCCCCCTTAGTAGAAGTGTTAAAGCTCCGTCCCTGTGCTGAGCTGACTGATTCCAAGAATACCTCCGGCTCCTAAGCATTTTACGTATTATTACTATTATACATATAGATGATAACATAAAAGTATTACAATCTTTTAACTATAACATACATCTATAATACAAACAGAAAACCATCTAACATAAAACGTGATACCATGCACAACCTAACACACTTACATACCAAAAAAATTGCTAAGAACAAGGATCAATTCACTCTCTAATAACTACTACAAACATGATACATTATACACTACACCGGAATCGTGATCATGTCATTATGATCTTATTAGCAGCCCTATCTGGCCAACAAAAGCAAACAAGATAGCACCCCCGCTAGGTCCTGATCGCCCCTTGCAACGAGCTATGGTTTGACTAATAACGCTAAGAGCCTCTTCTTGTCTGCCAACTCTTTTGAACAGAATACACCAATTTGAAATCTTTTTGAACAGAATACACCAATTTGATCCTTCTGGTTTTTCTGTTAAGGACTTCCAAACTCGTCGGATGCTGCTCCGCTGTGATAGCACTGGAGATCTTTACCCTGTCACGAAGCCCTATCCTATTCCTCAAGCCTATTTCACTAGTCAGTATGCGTGGCATCAACGACTTGGACATCTAGGAAATGAAGTGCTACGTCGTGTTATTTCAAATAATTCAATTTCGTGTAATAAGGAGAAGTCTCCCGTGCTTTGTCATGTTTGTCAGCTTGGCAAACACGTGAAACTTCCGTTTGTTAGTTCTTCTACTTTAGTTCAATCTTGTTTCGATATTGTTCACTCGGATTTGTGGACTTCCCCAATTCTAACAATGATCAACATGATGTTTTAATTGTTATGAGGTTGGAAGTTTTAATAAGTTTGTGAGTGTTAAACTTATAAATCCAACCCAGAGTTTGAGAGGTATGGTGGGGGATCTAAGTAGGAGCTATATTTTTGGACAATGTTGGTTCACGTTATACAAGCTACTTAATGTCATAGGAAGAGTTTTTTCTGTGTTTCGGTTTGTGTGTGAACTAATAATTTGCACACTCCATTATTTTATTTGCCCACATGGTTAACTTGGTAAGCAATATTACTTGAAAGGCTAATGATTTGCACACTCCATTATTTTATTTGCACACTCCATACTGTGGTATAAAGAATTGTACATTTTATGTTATGTGTCTAAATAATAAGAGTCAATGAAAGTCAACTAAGGAAGGTCAAACAAGAAGAGTCAAACAACGGCTTTTCCCGTCAAAACCCATTTTATCCATTTTCTGTATAAATACAGAATTAGAGTTCATTTGTAATTAGCTTAAGGTTTGTATTTGCTCTCTTCTCTTTTATTCCACATTTCACAACTCATTGTAATCATTCGGTTACAACAACTAATAGAACTACATTTCGAGTTTGATTCTCCATTTCGATAACTCCTGATTAGTTCTAGCATTACTTCAAGAAATCCTGGTTTTGCAATCTATCTTTACGTTTTGGTATCTATCAATATAACTACTCGTATCAGATATAAAAGGGTCTTTATGGATGTGATCGTGATCTTAACTGATCACTTTGATCACGATCTATAACTACTCGTATCAGCTATAAAAGGGTCTTTATGGATGTTCTTGAAGAGAATCAGAGACTCATAAAATGAAAAACACACACACAAAACAACATGATGTCCCTCTTTCACCCAATGTTGTTGGGATACTCTCTTATGATTTTCTATCACCAATGGCATTACGTTGCTTCGGTAGCTGTCCTTTGCTGATGTGGTCCATCAAGGATTGTTATCAGAATCATTTCTTGTCATTTTTAGGTTGATCAACTTACTGAAGTATGTGCTTTGAACTTTGTTATTCATATTCTTATGCTTATGTTCAATCTTAGTTCGCATAAGATAGTATATTAGTTGAATATACAACACATGATCTGGAGCTTCTTGATACCATAAGCGCACTACTGGTACCAACTTTGATGCACCCCACAACAAACCGTCCATATGGACACTTCTGAGCCTCCTGTCGGTCTCGTCATCCTAAGGCTTAACATCCATCAAAACTGAAGACTTGGCAGATTCTTTCTTCTTTCCAGATGCCTTCACTGCAGCCTTCGGTCTCCTCACCGAAAAGATCAGCATAGTTGTCATCATCTTCATCAGCTGCAACCTTTGTCTCGGCAGCAGGGGGAGTTGCAATAGCCTCTTCTGGGAATGAAGCAGAGACACCAGAGATTGTCATAAGTGCCTCAATATGCTTAAACCAATGAGATATATTCACATATATGGCTGAGGAAGCTTTGGAGAAAGCAGCATGAACAATTTGATCATCCTTTGATGCTTGGTAACTAGTGATGTAACTATTAGACAAATGGTACTCATCGAGCTTCTTGAGACCAGCTTCCGAACCAACAGAGAAATGTAGGCGCCATTTCTAGTTAATAAATTCCTGATGATGAGAGATTGGATGGCTGCCTTTGAGATGTTCGGCTGTGAGTTGTGAACCAACTTCAATCATACAGTATTACTCATTAATCATTATCCTAATTAAGCATTTGTAGTATTGTACATAATAACATACGTGTATTCCAATCTTTTAACTATAACATACATCTATTATACAAACACTGAGAAAACCAACTAACAAAAATACATGACACCATGCACAACCTAACACACTTATACCACTAAACAAATGTTATAGACAAGTACCAAATCACTCTCTAACGAATACTACTATACTATTCTACTAACTTGATACATTATACACTACACCGGAATCTTGATCACGTCATTATGATCCTATCAGGAAGGAGGAGGTCGGCAGGTTGCTCCTCCTGCATCTCGGCTGTGAAAAGTTTCAAGACTGAGTGAGGACCGAGGCTGAATGTCCTCTGAGCTTCGACAAATGCTTCACCAAGAAACTGCTCGATCCAATCATCTGTTTTCTTGGCCTCTAGAAAGCATGAAGCTTTAAGAATTTGCTCCATAAGTTTATTATCAATTTCTAACGAACAATTCAACCCAACAATTTTCTCAAAACAATCCCCAATTTGATTCAAAATGTTCTCAGCATGAAGGTCAAAGTCAAACGCCTCGAAACTTACCTTTTCGTCCACATGTTTAAAAACATCTTCCAACCAAGCATTTGAGTTCTCAGGGGCAGAATCATAATCTGTGTCACTCTCTTCTGCTGGCTGGTTTAAGTCCAGGTAGAGACTACAATCCAGCTTCCTTTTGTTCTTGCAGACCGGTGTAACACTAACAACTTTTGGGCTTGGTTTCATGTCACCAAGGTCAAACCCGACGGACACACGGATGGGCCCACATTTAGCTTTCAAAACATTTTCTTCTGTATACTCAACAGGACCACCCTCGACCTCATTTACTCCAAATAATTTTGAAGTCAGCACAAAGATAGCATTGTTAATGCTTACATCTCTACCATGNGACACACGGATGGGCCCAGCAACTTTTAGCTTTCAAAACATTTTCTTCTGTATAACTCAACAGGACCACCCTCGACCTCATTTACTCCAAATAATTTTGAAGTCAGCCAAGCAAAGATAGGCATTGTTATGCTTACATCTCTTACCATGAGAGTCGGAAAACCTTCCAGTAGTAACAGCTCGATATAAATGATGCTGTGTCACTAATATACTAGCTATATCGATATTCCCCAAGGAAATAGCAAACAATGGTTGTTTCTCTGATCAGTTCGTCAGCGGATAAAATCAACTAATTTTATCCCTCTCCAACTTCAGAATCACAACCCATTTCCAATGAAAAATCTAGATCACTTAAATCAAACGGATATCAGATTCTGCCTGCTTCGAAGGGCAATACTTCAGGCAAAAGACAACTGGCGTTTTCTTCCTTAGCCAGCCCTATCTGGTCCCCACCAAAACCGAAACACCAGATACCCACCCCGCTAGGTCCTGATCGAGCCTTCCCGTACGAGCTACGTGGTTTGGCATAAGTAAGCAATCTGAAGAGGCCCTCTTCTTGTCTACCAACTCCTTGTGAAAAGCGAAAAGAATACACGCATTGAAATCTTCCTGATCCAATGGTTTAGATGATCGATTTCGCCAATCCAGATCAGTAGTCACAGAAATTTCCATCCTAATTAAGCATTTGTAGTATTGTACATAATAACATACGTGTATTCCAATCTTTTAACTATAACATACATCTATTATACAAACACTGAGAAAACCAACTAACAAAAATACATGACACCATGCACAACCTAACACACTTATACCACTAAACAAATGTTATAGACAAGTACCAAATCACTCTCTAACGAATACTACTATACGTACTATTCTACTAACTTGATACATTATACACTACACCGGAATCTTGATCACGTCATTATGATCCTATCAGGAAGGAGGAGGTCGGCAGGTTGCTCCTCCAGCATCTCGGCTGTGAAAAGTTTCAAAACTGAGTGAGGACCGAGGCTGAACGTCCTATGAGCTTTGACAAAGGCTTCACCAAGAAACTGCTCGATCCAATCATCTGTTTTCTTGGTCTCTAGAAAGCATGAAGCTTTAAGAATTTGCTCCATAAGTTTATAATCAATTTCTAACGAACAATTCAACCCAACAGTTTTCTCAAAACAATCCCCAATTTGATTCAAAATGTTCTCAGCAAGAAGGTCAAAGTCAAACGCCTCGAAACTTACCTTTTCGTCCACATGCTTAAAAACATCTTCCAACCAAGAGTTTGAGTTCTCAGGGGCAGAATCATAATCTGTGTCACTCTCGTCTGCTGGCTGGTTTAGGTCCAGGTAGAGACTACAATCCAGCTTCCTTTTGTTCTTGCAGACCGGTGTAACACTAACAACTTTTGGGCTTGGTTTCATGTCACCAAGGTCAAACCCGACGGACACACGGATGGGCCCACATTTAGCTTTCAAAACATTTTCTTCTGTATACTCAACAGGACCACCCTCGACCTCATTTACTCCAAATAATTTTGAAGTCAGCACAAAGATAGCATTGTTAATGCTTACATCTCTACCATGAGAGTCGGAAAACCTTCCAGTAGTTACAGCTCGATATAAATGATGCTGTGTCACTATATCAGCCATATCGATATTCTCAAGGAAAACAACAGATGGTTGTTTCTTGATCAGTTCGTCAGCGATAAAATCAACTATATTTTTCCCTCTCAACTTCAAATCACAACCATTCATAAAATCTAGATCACTTAAATCAACGGATATCAGATTCTGCCTGCTTCCAAGCAATACTTCAGCAAGAGCAACTGCGGTTTTCTTCTTAGCAGCCCTATCTGGTCCCACAAAACCGAACCAGATACCACCCCGGCTAGGTCCTGATCGAGCCTTCGTACGAGCTATGGTTTGACTAATAACACTAAGAGCCTCTTCTTGTCTACCAACTCTTGTGAAAAGCGAAGAATAAACCAGTTTGAAATCTTTCTGATCCAATGGGTTTAGAGATCGATTTCCGCCCAATCCTAGATCAGTAGTCACAGAATTTCCTGAAACGTCACTAGAACTTGAAAGGCTGCAAACAGTTGTTGTATCTTTGACTTTCGTGGAGTTTGACTTTGTGATTGTATTGCATTCGCTTTCGATTGAAGATGTGTTGTGATTGCCAGCGTTTTGACATGCGTGTTCAGGGAGTTTAAAGCCTATAACAGAAGGAACACGTGGTCCAACTGTGTATGTTGCTTTTGGTAACATTTGCATACATGGTTCGCCATGATGAAGACGTTGACAAATACTTTGCCATTTCTTTTGTAGTCCGCTGATTTTAGCACTCACTAAAACAGGATCGTCTTGGGCCTGTGCTGCAAATTAAGATGCAACCGGTTTGCATATTACAAAGGGTTTGATCTATAATTAATAAAGATCTGGGAACTCAACTTGTAAACATATAAAATGGATAAATGCATACCTGGGCAACATCCATATTTGCATTTGAACTAAATTGAGTTGTTTGCAACCAAGTAGGCAACGTTGATCGATAAAGGTCTGAAACTGACCCATATGGCCCTCCTTTGGAAATAGCATTTACTTCTAGCTTAAATTTGTCATCACAAATGTGGCATAAGGATCCAAAATATTCGGAGATTCTTAATGGACTCCTGATATCAGATGGCATAGAAAAGAATCCTCCAAAAGGAACAAATGACTCCATTAGACTGCAAATTCACCATCAACATGCAAAATCATTGTCAATAATCAATATTTAGAGGAATCCTATTTAAGCTGCTTATTTTGTTAGTACTATATATTCTAAGCACGCATAAGCACTTTTGACTGTTCAGATTATAAGAAAATGCTTATTTAAGACCACAAATCGAAATTTTTAGTAAGCAACTTGGTACTATATCAAATGCTTAAGAAGCATATAAGCAGATTTAAGGGGGTGTTTCGAAAAGCTTTTGCAGGTTGAAAACAAGATGCAGCTGGTAGTGTTTGGATTAAATTATTACTTTTGTGGAATAAGCATAAGCTTTTGCGAAAAAGCTGGTGTTTGCAAAACAGCTTCAAATGAGTTGATGAGCCTAAGCTCTTTCACTCAATCCTAACAAATTCAAAAGCTGGTTTTTGTTAGCTCTATCAACATATAATAAGCTAATAAAAACTTTAACTAAACACCCCGTACACAAGCAATCCCACATATGTTAAGGCGTGTTTACAGATGCTTACAAAGCTATAAACAACCAATATGCTACATCAAAACAAAATGAAATAAGCAGTTAATTAAAATAAGTTTTGGTAAGCAACTAAACTCCCAAGCACCAGCTAATTAAGTAAAAGTTCATATCTTTCAAAACAGATTATGCTCGAAATTTACCTCGATTTCGGGTATGTTTCTGCCATGGAAGGTCTAATGGAATCAATAGGAAGAACATGCAGATCCCACTCCTCTACAACACGCGGAAACGTCTTAAAAAATTGCATACAAACATCACTACTTTCCGCATAACCAATCAACCAAACTCTACCACCATAAACATCAACTAGCTCACCCAACTTCCTCACAACCACCTTAACCGAATCCAACGAACTCTCATTTTCGCCCGTTAAACACTTCAAATCGCCATAATCTACCACTACACCACACCCAACACTCTCCTTCACAACATCACCAACTTCCTTAAGTTTCTCATCCAATAAACTCACATCACAACTTCCACTAACAAACTTTACAACTTCATCTCTAATAGAAACNTTGATCTATAATTAATAAAGATCTGGGAACTCAACTTGTAAACATATAAAATGGATAAATGCATACCTGGGCAACATCCATATTTGCATTTGAACTAAATTGAGTTGTTTGCAACCAAGTAGGCAACGTTGATCGATAAAGGTCTGAAACTGACCCATATGGCCCTCCTTTGGAAATAGCATTTACTTCTAGCTTAAATTTGTCATCACAAATGTGGCATAAGGATCCAAAATATTCTGAGATTCTTAATGGACTCCTGATATCAGATGGCATAGAAAAGAATCCTCCAAAAGGAACAAATGACTCCATTAGACTGCAAATTCACCATCAACATGCAAAATCATTGTCAATAATCATAATTTAGAGGAATCCTATTTAAGCTGCTTATTTTGTTAGTACTATATATTCTAAGCACGCATAAGCACTTTTGACTGTTCAGATTATAAGAAAATGCTTATTTAAGACCACAAAATCGAAATTTTTAGTAAGCAACTTGGTACTATATCAAATGCTTAAGAAGCATATAAGCAGATTTAAGGGGGTGTTTGGAAAAGCTTTTTTGAACATCGTGCACGTATTCATAAAAATAACTTATTAGCTTTTGCAGGGTGAAAACAAATTGCAGTTGGTAGTGTTCGGATTAAATGATTACTTTTGTGGACTAAGCATAAGCTTTTGCAAAAAAGCTGGTGTTTGCAAAACAGCTTCAAGTGAGTTGATGAGCCTAAGCTCTTTCACTCAATCCTAACAAATTCAAAAGTGTTTATTAGCTCTATCAACATATAATAAGCTAATAAAAGCTTTAACTAATTAAACACCCCCTACTCAAGCAATCCCACATATGTTAAGGGGTGTTTACAGATGCTTACAAAGCTAAACAACCAATATGCTACATCAAAACAAAATGAAATAAGCAGTTAAAAAAAGTTTTGGTAAGCAACTAAACTCCCAAGCACCAGCTAATTAAGTAAAAGTTCATATCTTTCAAAACAGATTATGCTCGAAATTTACCTCGATTTCGGGTATGTTTCTGCCATGGAAGGTCTAATGGAATCAGTAGGAAGAACATGCAGATCCCACTCCTCTACAACACGCGGAAACATCTTAAAAAATTGCATACAAACATCACTACTTTCCGCATAACCAATCAACCAAACTCTACCACCATAAACATCAACTAGCTCACCCAACTTCCTCACAACCACCTTAACCGAATCCAACGAACTCTCATTTTCGCCCGTTAAACACTTCAAATCGCCATAATCTACCACTACACCACACCCAACACTCTCCTTCACAACATCACCAACTTCCTTAAGTTTCTCATCCAATAAACTCACATCACAACTTCCACTAACAAACTTTACAACTTCATCTCTAACAGAAATAACATAATCACCTTTGGTTCCTTGTGTTTTTCGTAACGTTTCTAAAAATATCCTAACGGTATCATTTCCTGATAACCCCACAAGTAACGGGTTACATCTTTTTTTATAGCTTCTAACTTCATTAATCTTTTTATATATTTCATTATTTTCTAAGAAACCATTAAAAGGAAAACTAAAACTATTACTACTACTTAAGTTACATAAAAAAATAGGGTGGCCTTTATAAAGGCCACGGTGAACAGGTCGGAGTACAGATATTTTAATATCTGAACTCCGAAACCCTGAATCACCAAAGACCCGGCTAACAACCGGGTCATCAAGTACCGACAGAATCAAATTCTGTAACTCAACCTTAACAGTCGAAACATTGTTAGAACACGCCGCCATTTGTTGATACATATGAAAATTCTCAGGTTGTCGTCTTTGGTTAGCTTGAGATCTTTTTATAGCAGCCATGAGGGAGTTAGAAACTGGCGGCTCGTCCACGCGCTGAGGTGTCGTAGGTAACCTATCTACGGAAACACTTAAACATAGTTCAAGTGCTTTGAACTGGATGCGTGAAGCGTACGCGCTGTTTCTAGCGCGTGTGCATGCATCACGTAGAGGTGAAGAAGGGAGTGATAGTAAAGCAGTAACGACGTGAAGTGACGACGTTTGTGCATGGCAACGACGGCTAGCGATGGTGACAGCTTCGTCTAAAGCTTGTACGGATTCTGGTGATAAGCATTGCCGGGCTATGTTTACGGGAGTAGGCATCACTTTTATATAATTGTTTTAAAGAATTTGAAGATATTTTTGTAAGAGTAGTGAGAGCAAAGAATGACAAAGGAATATATTTCTAATATGTGATTTTGGGAAGTCTATATATAATAAAATCTCAAGCATATAAAAAGTGTCCATGTCTAAAAAAATACTTATTTTGATTTTAAATATTAATAGTGAAGTTAGCACCAATCATTAACTTACTATTTTTATGCACACTATGAGTGTATGTTTCAATATTAGTATATTGTTATTGTTATGTTTCAATATTAGTATACTTTCAATATTAATATACTTTATTAAAGCTCATGTATCTTAATTATATATGAATTGATTTGTGCACTCATGTATTTTATTAGGAAATTTTATTCTGTTTTACATAGTTGTACAATTTTTATAGTGTGATCTGACTGCTTACAATTGAGTTGAGTGTCTTAATCAACATAAATAGTGTACAAATCATCTTCCTAATTATATGTGTTAAAATCATATATTTATTAAACTAACGAGTTTTATTTTAAAAACATTGTTTATTGTTAATTAAGAAATGGTTAAACAAAACCCACATATTTATTATTAGCAAATCACTTTTCGTTAAACCAACTAATAAATTAAATTTTAAAAGATAAATATGTTTCTTTTGTAATGAGGAAATGTGTTGATTGCACTTTTTCTAAACTCTCTATCGTAAGGACAAAGAGTCTCTCAAATTTACCTCTCATATTGATCATGTTAAAAAAATAATAAAAAAATAAATAAATAATAAGACCACTACTGGCCGATTGTTTTATGTACTCTCACAATATCACTAACGTAAGAAAAATATAAAAGAGTTAAACATGAGATGATCTGGATCCCTATCTTATATTAATATCCGATGATTTCAAGATAAGGAGAGTATTTATATTAACTACTTTAAATTTGTCACGTTTAATTTATATTGTAATTTGTTGATTAATTTATAAAGTTTTGACTTGAATTAATAAAATTTCAAAGTTGTAATCCATTACATGGTCATAAAAAATATAATGGAATCATATATGTATGACATTTTGTTAGTACTATGTGTCCTATAGAATAATAGACATTGAATTATTACAAGTTTGAAAAGGGCGGTTTTGGTGACGGATCAAGGAAGGTCGTGGCATTGTTGGATGGTGGAGATAATGGTGGCGGTGGTAGTGAAGATGATGATGTCGATTTTAAATGGTGGTCGAGATGAGAAAAGTGGGACACTTGAAGAATGTTGTAAGGGTGGTGGGGTGAGGGTATAGATTCTAATGTGTAATTGAGATCTTTTGGTTGTGATAGAAGCTTTTTGGAGAAGTGGAAAGGTATGAGAGGCATGTGTGTGTCTTCACATGAAACATCTCTTTAGTGGAAAAAGTCATGGGGCATCTAACAATTATTATACCTACTTTCCCACTTTTTATATTTATTGTTTAATTTTTTTGCAAAGGTGATTTTACATTGTGTTATTCTTTGGAAAAACGAGAGGTTAAGCATGTTTGGTAACATTAGGTGGAACTAAAATTTGTAGTTGATGCTTGAGTTTGGTGTGGTGATCACTTTTCATAAATTAAAAACTTGTCTAAGGTACTATCTAAATATGAACATATATATATCATATTAGCTTATGACTTCACTAGAGAAGCTTTAACTAGTTTGATCTCATAAACCTATTTTAAAAGCTTAATTTTATACAATGAGCACGTGTTCTTAAATAGTTGATAACTTGGTTGAAACATTAACAAAAATATCTCTATAAAGGCGTAAACCTTATGTGTAATTTGCCATCGAAAGTACTATTATTCTAAAAAAAAATAATGAAAAGAATAAGAATTGTTGACGTATTCTCAATTTAAAAGGTTTGCCTTCATGGTAAAGACATATGGGGTCCGTTACTACTTTTTAATGGGATCGCTTCCTTGTATAGAAGCCGACATGTAAGAGTCAACTCTACCAATGCATCGTTTGGACTCCTTTATTTACTGGTTAACCTTGTCTACCTCTACTTCTTTAGTATGAGTCACCTGTGATTCTATTCATAAAAGAAAATTTCCACACACGTGACAGAAGTATATGTTCTCCTAGACGAGGTGCATGTAGTGGTCGCTCTACTAACTTGAAATTATGATTCTATTTACCAAAGTTGTGTGTATCACATGTTAGACTCATACATCAGCTTGAAATTATGATTCTTCACAAAGGTTTAAATCGGCAGGGAAACCCTAACCCCGTACACCCTTTTTGGGTTCCAACTGACCACTTCCCAAAGACTTAGTCCCAAACAATGAGCATCTGTTCCAGTGACCTTTTAGCCAGGAGTTGAGATTGAACCCATGACCTATTTCTCCAAATTGGCCCCAAACAATGAGCATTTGTTCCAGTGACCTTTTAGCCAGGAGTTGAGATTGAACTTATCGACTTGTTTTAGGATTCACAATCCAAGTCAACTGGGGAAGTCAATATATAGCAGCCATCCATGATCGTTCATGAAAAACATGTTAGAATATGAAAAGCGAAAAAGATGATTCTTAAACGACTAAAATCCTGTCTTCAATCATCTAAGGAAACACGAAAGAAGTAAATAATGCAAGTAACTGATGGGGAATTCGATTGGACACATCTACAAGTTATAGTTACACTTTGATAGCAAAGAAAATGATGTTTATCATCAGTCACTCGCTTTTCATGTACCATATGTGATGAGAAGTCTGTGTCTTGAGGGCATTAACCTTTCAAATATATCAAGGATTGGCTTCAATGGCCTAAATTCATCACGAGAAGCCAACAGTAGTGGGTAGTAAAAGATCTTACGAATTGGTCATCTCTTTTAGTCGTGATCGAAGAAACGTACGTACTTCAAAATTAGAGAATGTATGAAGTCATGGTCTGGCAAACTTGTCAATATCGCTAGTGGATCGATGCTTATGTCACGAGCCACACTATGTGGTGTACATAATTTATATCCTAGATAGTACACATGCAAACTAGTTTAGTTTGAGTAACATGATCAAAATGCATTGCAAAGTTGTAATTGTCTTCCTAGCTAGTTGAAGAGTTTTGCTGTGCTTGTGTTTTGCTTTGTTATTCCCTGATAACCTTACAAGTTAAAGGGAATTTTTTACCATCATTAAAAGGGTAAACTGCCAACAAAAGGTAACATATATGCGTTTCGATCAGAATATCAAATTTGTTAATGTTATATACCTGTTACATTCATGTTCTTCGAAATATAAAATACTTTGTAATGTTTTATTTTTGATATGTCACCTATCTTTATAAAGGAGCTGTTAAACTTTTATGTGAATTTTCTTTTTCGTGATAAATTCCATATGTTTATGGCATCAAAAGAACTTCACTAAATTCTTTGAATGCTTTCTAAATAACTACAGTAATTAAATCCATGTCTAGGATTAAACAGAAAGGGTTTATGAGTTAGGCAATGTAATGGTTACCGCAGATGATCGCGGTCACCACTGCTTCCTTAACGCCAACTAAGATTTCTATCTCTAAAACATTCTGCATCACCAAGTTATCGTAAAGTGACCGCAACCATCATTTTTTTTTTCATATTTTCTAAACACTTTAATTAAAATTTATTAATAATTAAAAAATATTACATTAATAATTCAAATAAAATAAAAAACATTACAATAAAATTGGTGTTTATTTATTCGATGCCAAATGTGTTCCATTAAATCGGTTTTAAAGCTTAGATGAGTTGTTTCGTCATGTATACCTCTAATAACTTGTAACGTTTCTTCCGCGTTCCTACGAGATCATTATCACGATCTTGCTTCTCTGGATAAAAGTTGGGAGAGATTTTTATCCTTTGTCTTTTATAAACATGTTATTTAATATGATGCATGCGTACATCATATCCGTTATTTTATTTAGCATCTTTGGCCGTGGAGAAAATTTTATTATAGCTTACTTTTTCTTTAGGACGCCCAACTAGTTCAACATCTTTCCTTGCTGCTTCGTGCGCGTTCTTATACCTTATTCGCTTCGTATCATTTGAACCCGACTGGACTTAACAAGAGCAGACCATTCCGGGTATATCTCGTCAATAAAATAATATCCCCATTTATAAGTCACATCGTTAGCCACAAATGAAACTTCTGGTGCTTTCCCGTCTTTGAGTTCGTTGAAAATAGACGATTGACATATACATTCACGTCGTTGTTCTCCCCTGAAACACCAAAGAATGCATGTCAAATCCATAAATCGTGTGAGGCAAACGCTTCCAATAAAATGATTGGATGTGGCCCGTGATCACCCCTATAATATTGAACACGATATGCATTTTAGCAATTAGCCCACGACCAACCCGTACAATTAATGCTTCCTAACATCCTAGGAAGCCTATGTTTCTCTTCGTGTAAAGCATAGAGTTTTTCGACATCATTATTAGTAGGCCTTCGCAAAAACTCGTCTCCATATAAATTCATAATACCCTTACAGAAAGCATTGAGAGAATCACGAGAAGTTTTCTCACCCATTTGCAGATTTATGTCCGCATAAGGAATGATGTCGTATGCTAATTGAAGACTTGCAAAGTTACACTTCATCAATGGGTAATGCTTCAACTTTTCTCGTACAATGAATACGTTGTTGAAACTACGGCGAATTATCAGTAAATTCCCGAACAATGCGTGTGAATAATGTTTCGGCTCATTCGGAACCGTTTACAGAATAATTTTTCGTCGTACATTGAGTTTTTAGACAAGTAAGTCGGCACAAGACGATCATGAGCACCATAACGATTTCTATCTACCGAGTTTCGTAGGGTTTTTGGGAATTAATTGAAGAAGTGGAAGCATGAATAAGCATAGAGATCTCTTTTAAAAACTCTTAATCAATACTATTAACTTCTTCTTCTTTATCTGATGATGTAAAAAAAAAATGATCGGAATTAATTTATTTGAGTTGAGAAGATTAGAGTGTATATAAGATTGGGTTTGAAAATGTGTAAAAAATGAAGAAATATTGAGGTATTTATAGGGTAAGTTTATTTATTTATTTATTTTATAAAAGCGGCCCAACGGTCAAAAAATTGAGTTGTTAAGGTTGTTTTTGGTGCCTTAAACTCGGTCGAGTAAACGATCAATTTCCCTTTTTTTCCCTCATGGAACACGTGTTCTAAGGGAGGGCCGTAAGGTGGGTGGGACTATGGGAGGGGGAGGGGGGACGCGTCCCATGTGACGACCAACCACTAGGTCGACCACCCATTAGAGAGGTCTTATTAAACTAATACGACCTAAATCACATCTACTAGTAATAATGTTGATTCGATAGACTACCCACCACATTGGATGGATGTAAGTTGCTCAACACTTTTTGTTACTATTTCTTTTTTGGTCTTTTTTTATGCTGGGTCCCCTAAATAATATACCTATGTATTATGTATACAAGAGTAACTGTGTAAATATGTACAAATGGCACAGTGTTTTTTCCTTTTTAGTTTGTTCGTGTATGGTGTGTATGGTGAGTTTTTAACTTTTAAACGAATAAATGTATAAATGGATGGGATTTCTGTATTTAGATTGCGAAAACGAGTCTTTAACTTAGATGTATGTGACCTCATCAAAGCATCATGTGACTGTTTTGACCCTTTCTCAACCCCAAATGTTTCATACATATGTGAACTTGAATGCAAGATTACGTATAGCATAACTTAAGTTTAAGTAGTATAAACGGGATGGGATAGGATGGTATAAAACAAGGATTAGGATCCTCTCATGTTCATTTTGAACATGAGATGTATCTTTGGCGATTAGTCAAATCTGATATTATTTTGACTTAAAAAAGCTGTACAAACTTTATTTCTCCCGAATGTAGGAATAATAATAAAATATATAGGAAAAACGGGAGGACCTAATTTGATGAACGCGTGGCAACATGTTCACCGGAACTCTTGATTTTCGATGCCAAAGGAATCGATGATGACATACGGAATGTGACTGATACTAGAGAACAAATAATAGTATTTTATTATGGGGTCAACAATTAATGTATTTTATGTTTATTTTAAAATTGGTTATTTATGTTTATTTTAGTTTTGGGATTCATGCCGCGTTGCTATATAAAGTTACTGAAAAAGACACATTTTAATTTTTTATGTAAAACAAGTTAAGGTCACCTTTTGACTATTTGGCTAGGATGCACATAGAATGTCCAAAGAAGGTTTATTATAGTTTGAACTCTTATAAACACGGGTGCATTTATATACACTTATACAGACATTCTTTACATGTTGAATGTTGATATCCGTTCTAAAATAATTGTTTACGGACAAAAAAAAATACAAAGTTTAAAAAAAACATCATTATTACAGTTTTTTCTTTCTTACTTTTTATAAAATGACAGTTTTATCACTAACTAATTAATTTAAAAACTTTTTTAGTGTTTGTAATAATAACCTCAAGTGTGGGTAATATGGTAAACTCGGTCTAATTTCCCTATCTATTTTTGAAAATGGACAATTAATTTGAGACAGTCCGAAATGAAAATGTGAACCATAAATATGGGATGGAGGAGTATGTATTAATTTGCTACTATCACTACAACAAATTTGTCATTTTTACATTTTTTTAACACTTATGAATCGTAAACTTTTTTTTAAAGATATTCACCCTTATGAGTGTGAAAAATTGTTTTAAAATACTCGCACTTAGAAAGTGTGAAGAATTTCAATCTCATACTTAAAGTGTGAAAAATTATTTCAAAATAAATCTCATCACACTTAAAATGAAAATTTGTTTTAAAACCCTCACAGTTAAAACTGTGAAAAATATTCATAAATCTTCACGCATAAAAGTGCGAAAATATTTGCTACACCCAATTAGTTCACACGCATATTAGTATGAACTTTTGATTCTTCTCATTATAAACTATAAAGTGTGTAAACATACTCTAATATGTGTGAGTATTTAATTATTTTGTAGTAGTGTATCAATACTCCCTGGCTCATATTTTACCATCCTCAATTCCTCATGCCCTTTTATCTTTCTGCTAATGGTACAAGACAATTTTTCTGTCTGTTTCTATTTTGTATTTTTGTCAGTTTAAATACTTTTGACTTGTTAAACTTTATATTTTCTGTTCCATACTTTCAGTTTCGTAGTTCGATAATACAAAAATTATTAGAAAAAAAAAGAAAAAGATATTAGTCACTTGGGGTACCAATATCCTATCCCGTTTGATGATACTCATATATCTATTAACGGATATCGATGATGCATAACACATTATTAGTTTAGGCTTACTCTTTTAGCCCATAATTATGTAATATAAAGACTATATTGTACTCCGTAATTGATTGTGATTAAGGCAATAATATTAGTTTACATGGTATCAATAGCTAATACGATTCTCTCCTGTTTTTTCTAACCCTAATCACAAACAATCATCCATCTTCCTTTCATTCTGCAGTACTTTTCAAACCCTAAAACACCATGACCAGTTGACTAATTCTACTACACATCCTACTCTATTCCAAACCGATAAATTGTATGTTGTGAATAACATCACAAGTTTAGTTCCCGTTAAGCTTGATGTAGACAAGTTAAATTACTCGTCTTGGGGTTATTTCTTCAAAATTTGTTGTGAAAACTTTGGTGTTCTAAAGCACATCAAATGAGACTCCGGTAGTTCATCTACTACTCCACCACCAACGGCTGAATGGCTAATAGCCAAATCCATTGTTAAGTCATGGAGCATGTTAACTCTCTCTTAAGCTCTTCAATGTAGGCTCATTGAGGCAAACCCTACCACTGCTAAGGATGCATGGGATCATAATGAAAAAAGAAAAGAAAAAAATCTTGATGTACACGTGCACATACTATTGCTTTAAAATTTAAATTACGTGTTATACAATTTGGTAACCTTAGTGTGGATATGATAATGCTAAAAAATAACATGTTTTTAATAGCGTTATCATGCTTTTTATGCTTATATTTTGGTTATTTTTATGAACTTGTGATACTTAATGAAGTGAATTTGCTATTTTAGGTTCATGGAAGCTCACGTAACGAAAAACGAGGAAAAAATGAAGAAAAGAAGCTAAAATGAAGAAATATTTGATGTCTCGTTGATCCCGACACACCTCTACTGTTTTGGCCATAACTTGAGCATACGAACTCGGATTAACTTGATTCAAGCGACCACGTGAAAAGGAAAGAAAAATCTACTAGTTTGCTTTTGACCATTTTTGGCCAACTGATGTCTGCTGCCGGCAAAGAAGCCTAGTTGTGGCTACAACCCTAATGAGTCTAGCCATGGCTGCAACTGTCAGCCGCAGCTGTTGCCCTCAGAGTGCTCCCAAGTCAAATTTAATGAAGAATTAAGTTCCATGATGCCAAAAATCCGATCAATTCATCTCATTTACTCAAATATTTGTCACTTTTATGAACCTTAGCCCCCCAAGTTGTGCATTTAAAAACCAAAGTCCAAGTACAAGCTTAAATATACCCCTTTGGCTAGTTTTTTTTTTGTTTTTGTTTTTTTTGTTTTTGTTTTGTTTTTGTGCATCAATCTACATCTACACCCACAGCAACATGACAACACATATGAAACCTCCCCTTACACCATAAGGGATGATTTCTAACCACCATTACACCACTAACAAACCACAGAAAACGCATGAGTACTTTCAAATTAAAGGAGGCATAATTTTTAGGTTTAAACACAAAGAATCATCACCAATCTTTGAGGCAACAAAGCCTTGTCAATTTTAATCTCTATTACACCTTTTGTAAGATCTTTTAAGCATGTTTACTAGCTTCAAACTTTCTGAGATTGTGACTTTGTTTGCCATGCGTGGCTAGTTCCTTTATGCACTTATTTGGATAATTTCTATGATATGAGGATTGTTTGGTTTTGATTATGGTTTTGATCAATTTCTTGCTATGTTTAAGAACCATTTGTACTTGAGTTTTCATTATATTTATTTATCAAGTTTGATTAGTTGTTGATGATATCATAGGTCGATAGCGTTATTATCATTCAACTAATTATAATCATTTTGTCTATTGATGATTATCTTTTGTATTGACCATTTCTTAAGAAAATTGATTTTGCAAAGAAATTTGGTGTGATTATTAACAACTTTGTGATACTACTGCAGATCAAACTTGTTAAATTAACATAGTCTTGAATTGGTTGACTTGGATTAATGCTTGATTTTAGCGTTTTATGATCTTACGCATGGATTGTATGTTTTAGAATCATAAATTGGAATTTGTCACCATCAGATTCTAATACTTGTAATCAATTTGTCAAAACCATCCTCGTATAAGCAATTCAAATATCATAAACTAATCCAAACAGGTGTTGTCATTCATCTATTAAATTTGCTATAATCACCATTTACTTGTTACTTGGTTACTTTATGCTTTTAGTTTCTATTATTGTTCACTTTATTATTAAATTGAAACACTTGATTCTGCTCTTGTAAACACTCAAATCCTTGTGAATGACCTCGGCTTACCATCAAAATTTAGCTACTAACAGACGGGTATACTTGCATGTATGTATTCTTAGCTTAACCCCGTAAACCTTGTTTTACAAATTTAAAACTTTGTGTAAACTAATCAAGTTTTTGTCGCCGCTTCCGAAGATTTGGTTGTGTTTTTGATTGCTTATAATATGTGTTTTATAATTGATCTTGGTTGTGTTCATTTTGGCTCGCTTTTAAACCACCTGAAACAACAACAACAACAACAACAACAATAGTAATAGTCATAAAAACTCGTTGATCCTTGCAGTTGTGGCACCGTGCAAGACAGCCATAGCTAAGAGCCTTATCCGGCCCTGAACTGCTTCCAGTTGTGTCTTCCAACGAAACCACAGCCGCATTGCTGTGTTTTCTAGCCGCGGCTAAGACAACTTCGGACCCATCCAATTTTTTTTCACCTGATTCCAGCCTCACGGCTAAGTAACGTAGTCGCGGCTACTGGTCTCTGACCCAAAATTTTTATTTTTCATGTTTTCGCTTTACCTTTTTGTTCCGTATTCAAGCCTTTACTTAACCCCTTCCCTAAATGTGTTTTAAACTTGTTTGAACTCCCGTTCCTCGGGGGAAGAACCAACTACTCCTTCTTTTTCTTTGTTTTCTTATTTTTTGTTTGTTTTACGTTATTTTCTTGTTTAGCAAATTATTTTTGTAAATTGTCTTTACTAAGTTCTTTTTAAACACTTTAAAAGTTAAAGTTGTAAATTTTAAAAAGTTTAGAGAAAAAAACATTTTCTTTTCATTTGTTATACATTATTTTCTCGTTTGTTTAGTTGTGTTTGTTTTCTTGTCAAAAGTTTATGTAACTTTCAAAATTATTTATAAAAAGAAAAAGAAAAAAGAAATTATTTACTTATAGTTACCCTATATTTCTTAAGATCATTCTAATAAACAAACAAATACCAAAAAAAGTTTGCTTTTGTTTGTTTTGAACATTTTAAAGTTTTCTTTATTTTACTTTATTTTTCTTTTCATGTTTTAAATGACCTTTTGCAAGTCACTCTAGAATTGTATAAACTCGCGTTCTTGGGGTAAACAACTCATTAGTCCACTGTACGAACTTAAAACATAAGTTCAATAAGACGACTTGTAAACCCTATAAGACACCAAAGGTACCCCTCGAGATCGAGTCGAGGAACTTTTCGTCATAAACTCGAAAATCAACATATTTGAGGAGAAAGTCGAAACTCCACTCGATTTCCCACCCATTATCATCGTTGACCCCGATGACCAACCCATGTAGTCAAGCTCTAGGATCTTTGCTCCAACACCTGGTTCTGCTATTATTCAACCTACTCTTTCCAACAAATTCGTTATTAAGGGTACCCACATGAAGTTGATTCGGGATAATCAATTCGATGGGAGAATTCGGTCGAGTGCCCAAACCAAGTATCAAGGTGTTGCCAATGTTGTTGCTGAAACGTGCTTGTTACGTAATCTCTTACGTGAACTTCATACGCCGCTTTCGTCTCCTACGGTGATGTTTACCTTTCTTCTAATCATGTGCAACATCAACGCACGAAGCATATTGAGATTAACATTCACTTTATCCGTGATTTGGTTGCCACTGGTTATGTTCGTGTTCTCCGTGTACCATCTCATTACAAATATGCCAATATCTTCATCAAATGATTGTCTACTGTTTTTTTATGAGTTTCGTTTCAGCTTAAGTGTTCGCTATTCTCCCGATCAAACTGCGGGAGGCTGTTAACGGATATTTATGATGTATAGCGCATTATTTTTAGGCTTGGATTCTAGGCCCATTATTATGTTATATGTAGACTATATTGTAATTCACTATGATTAAAGCAATAATACTAGTTTACAATATCATCAATAATCATGACTAAGAATACAAAACCCGACATGCAACTTGTTTTCAAGATATACGTATACTTTATATGTGCCATAGTCGTAACAAAAAGTGAAACCAAAGGAAATGAAGAGGTCGGGTAATTAGGGGACCAACGAGTACGTAGTGAAACGAAATTCCATTCTCGAACACATTATCATTCATAATTAATCTTGTTGAATATATGTATGAAACTTTAGAATAACTCACCATCGTTATATGTGGATCTTGTGTACCAAGTTTGATTTACCAACAAGTTGAATCGTGCCATAGTGAAACAACTTTTATATCACACTAAAGACTTGACCTCACTCTTTAATTTCTTTTCAGTAGTTGTGGTATGTCCACTCATCTAAAAGCTAGTTTGAGGTCGTTATTAGTATATTGATGTAACAAATTAACTAAATTAACTGCTTAAACATATTATATAAATTTTAAATGTTCTATTTGTCTTTGAGTTTAAATATGTAGAAGTATCTCAATATGAATTTTAGGCACTTTCATAAGCATAACTAGTTTAAAGTTCTATGAAATTGGGTTATGACCTCGTTATTTTGAAGTAGACTTAGTTTTGTTTTGTGCAACTTGATGTAGTTTTATATATCCACTATCAAAAGATCGCATCTTTTTTTCATTGTCATTGAAATAATCATGAAATGCACCCAACCTTTGGAAGGAAATCTTTCCTCCATTTGTGCCTAGGTACACACAATTTCCTCCATCCAAAACTATCACGATCTTCATATGTTTAAATTAAGTTTGTGTTTGCTTTTTCAAATGTTTTATGTCAGATCCGCAAAACCATGTCTTCGGAAAAAAAAAAAGGTGGGTATAAAGTCTTTAAAATATAAGAAGTTATAATCAGACAAAAAAAAATAATCTACAAAATTGAAGAGAAAAAAAAAAATCATTTTTGCATCTTATGTCTAAACATAAACAAACAAACTTCTTTCATTTTATCTTCTCGCTTGCAGACATAAGAGGAAAAAATAAATGCACTTCTTTCATTTACGCTTTCCGTCTGCAGACATAAGAGGAAAAACAAACACAATTCTTTAATTATCTTTTCCCGCTTGCAGACAAAAGTGAACAAAAATGTTTCTTTTAAAAAACAAACAATGCTAAATTGTATTTAATAACTGACACTTAGAGATTGTTATAAAATGAAATATCGATTGTATTGTAAAATTGAAAATTTGAAAACATTTAAACTAGACACTGAATGTGTAATTCGTTTTCCTTTTATATTTACAAGAAAATTCTTTTGGTGACAGAGTTTCTAGTGACACATAAATAGGTCACAAAATCTAATTTTCTTACTAAAAAAGGTGGGTAAAAGATTATAATTTTGAAGTTTAATGACATTTTTTCGTAAAATATGTGTCCATGAGGCAAAAACTATATACCTGTTCTTTTTTTGTGTTAAAGAGCAACAAAATTGAAAACGCAAATCAAAAACCAAAAAAACTAAAGAAACTGCCCCAAGAAAAAACCAACCCAATTCTAAAACCGATAGTGATGTTTTGGTTTTTAAAAAACCGAAAGTTTTGGTTCAATTTTTGGTTTTACTAGTTATAATGCCCGCGCACGCGCGGTTTTTTTTTTTTTTTTTTTTTTTTTTTTTTTTTTTTTTTTTTTTTTTTTTTTTTTTTTTTTTTTTTTTTTTTTTTTT
>LBNU01016492.1:0-19829 GCA_014162995.1 Artemisia annua | reverse complement strand
GAGAGAGAGAGAGAATAATGGAGTGGCATCAAATCATGGTGTGTTGGGGGTGAAAGTGGAAATGTCTATTCTCCAATCACTGTGGAAAAAGTTGTTTCTTTTGCTTTCTCAAGTAAAGGCTCAATAATGGAAGACTTGACACTAACATAGTGGCCAACTAACTATTGGACTTAACCATATATAGGAACCTATGTTTAGCCTACTTGGGGAACCTACTTCTTTTCTAATTAACTTTTTTCATTCAAAATCATAAAAAGTGGTTTCATATAGCTTTATGTAATGGGCACAATCTAAAAGGGGCATATTTGCTCTAAACCAAGGGTACACGGCCATGTTATGGGCATATATTTTATGCTTTTTACAAGTGTAATATTGTGTGTACAGTTTGGTCCATTGCGCAATCAAGATCATGGCACTTTTGTCAATTAGTGTTTAGAAAGGTTTATGCATATTTCACTTGAGGAAATTCTGGGTTGGTTTAATACGATTCTCATATTTTATTCGAAATTAAAATCATACGTGTATGAAAAACGAAATCTTAAGTTGGCTGTTCTTTTATGGTTTGCTTCTATAAGGAGAATCGTGTATATGTTGACATGTTGTCACTATTAGTTGTGCATGTTTTATTATTTCAAGTTTGCTTGTAATTATATATTTTTCCGTCGTTGGAGCAACGCGTAGAAGGGACATGTCTCAACTTTTGGTGATGTTTCTGTATTTTGCAAGGAAAAAAAAACTTCGCCTAGCTTCCGAAACCATGGGCTTAGCTTTTCGGGTTTGTTAACTTGTGATTTGGAGGGTCTACAAGGGTCTTTTAAATGGTCAAATCTATGTCCTTTATGAACACGCTTTTAAAAGGGTAAGTGACGACCGTTGCCATCGCTTTCTTTTAGCCTTAAAGTCACTAACTTTCCTTAACACATGATGGATTCTCATTATAAAAAAAAAAAAGTCAAAAAGTTATAAAGGTCTGTGCTTTAATGGTACAACTATCAATCAATGAAACATATGACTCCATGAAAAACACCAATAAACTGGGTCAATCTCTGAATGGGTCTGGACTTTAAATAAGGTCAAATCTATCAACATATTTAATCTTCTTCATAAAGTTCCAGATTGGCTTTAACTAATGGACTAGCCCACTTTTAAGTGTTCACTTAATCTTAAAATAAAAAAGTCATGGTTTTATCGAGCCCACTTAAAGAAAGCCACCTGAATTCTGTTAAGATTACTATAGAAATTATATATATTATCTAAAGGGTGGGCGCTTGAAGACAAAAAAGATGTAACTACAGTACTTCATCACGGGACAGGAACGGTAGTATTTGTGGCTATTATTTGGGTTTCGTACATTACGGTACAAATACACTGTAGATAGTGGACCGTGTGTTCTTTTTGTATAGGCTCGAATTTAGTTTAACAGTTTACCTTTTTACTTAGGACCCCTTAGTACCACTGTAGCAATCACTATTAACTCCCGTAATGTGCCTGTAATGACCCCGTTATTTTCTAATCTCTGTACTACAGTCGGTGGGTGGTTTTGTTACCACCAAATTCTGCCCACAGTTTTCCTTTAACCCATAAACTACTACTAATCTTATCAAATACCACTAGACTTTCTCAAATACCATCATCAAATATTAGAATTTTCCTACACCGTATCCACCATTGCTGAAACCACAAAGGAACAAAAGAATATACAGGTTTTGTTTTACATATGCTTTACTTTACAACCAAATTTGTCTTTGTTGCATGGTGCATGGCTCCCATTTGTTTTCTTTTTCTTTACTTATATCTTCTGCCTAACCTTTTCTTCATGCAGGTTTGTAGCTTTAACACCACTTGATCTACTACATCTCCTTTTTCCAGGTACCTGGAACCTGAAAGAGTTTTTTTTTTTTTCAGTCCTTTTTCACTCTTTAACTGCATTTATTCTAATTTATAAGAGTACATCATGTTTACTGATGGTTTTATTATGCATGAACTCAAAAAAACTGATCTCTTTAACTGTTTTACCCATAACTATTGTTGTTATATATCATTATATGTATTCGCCTTACTGTTGCAACATTTCGTTGATAAAAAAACATTAATCTTTAAAGTGTATGGTATGCATCTACATAATAATATGGTGTATGTGGAAAATGAACAACAAAATTACCCTACTTACCTTAACACTCAATATGGAATGCATATGCGACAAAAGTGTCAGTTACCTGGTATAGAACAACAAAGATGTAGGGAAATTGAAAACGAATATCACCATCCAACATCCTCATGTATACGGCAGAGTCACATAACAGAACCAACACCTACACACAATGAAAAACTCCCGATTAATGTATTAAAAAGACACACACAAACTTTCCAACACCCGCATGGTTTGTGTGAACATCAGCCGCCAACCGTTTATAAAGGATTGTATGATTCGACTTGCAACAAAGACACATGGATAAATGGGCCCTTCAATCAATCTGTGTTTCCCATCACCGGAAACCAAAAAGGTAAAATCACTTTGTCTTTGCATAAATACAGGTACAAGTAGCTTATGCTAATTATCTTAATTGCCTATACAGCCTTGCCATACAGTAACAATGGGACGATTGGAACCACTGGATTGCGTGTTTCGGTTCCTATGGTACATGGTGAAGGTTCATCTCATGCACAAGAACCTGAATCTATTCGAAATCCTTATGACAAATGGCCATACACATTTGAAAATGGTCACCCTAATCATAAACAAGGTAATGCTTTACATAAATTGATATGTCCCAAAAATATTCTACTACAGTCATTCATGTACCATCTAACACCATGTGCCTTGCTCTTTTTGCACAGGTTTCTTTATGCATGAAAGGAAACCTGTATGTTCGAAATGTCTTAATAGTGACAGACAATCTATTTTTTTTTTGGAAGGGGGAATAGTCTGTTCACGTTGTCTAAACACTGACAATACGGAGACCAATTATATATTTCCAGAGGGCAATGGACAAATGGGCAAAAAAAAATGGTCACCGCGCATACATCCCAAAAAAAACGAAAAGAAAAGTCAACAACCGCTAATCCAACTCTTTATGATAAAGGTACAGAAAAAAAAATTGAATAAATAAAAAAAAAATCATATACAGATATACTTTACATCCTTACACAAATACTTTGCTGTTTTACAGGGTCGGTTGGACAAAAACATAAAAAACCGGTTACTAATGGTCAAAATGTCCAGTATAAAATGCCTTATTCTGCATCTGGAACGACAACAGATTCATGCAATATGGAAGGTACAGTCCAACAATTTTCATGTATTTTATTATAACAAGTATGCACACATATACAGAAACTTATGCTGATAAAAACAAAGTCAAAATTCCAGGTACAGGAACCAGTTCTCAAATGGAAATCCGTACGTGCGCAAAAGAGTCAAGAAAAAAATCAAGGAATCAAACGCGAGCCGATACACAGAATAATTATTTGCATAATTCAAAAAGTGTATCTACATCGACAGGTGCCAATACAGATACTAGGCAAGGTAGTTAAAAAATAAAGCATAAAACAATAAATTTCATGGTTTACCTGATGCAATACATATTTCTTATAAATTTATTTTGTCATAAACTTACAGGTGTATCTGACTTATATAATGATTTGGGTGACTGTGATTGTGTTTGTGAATATTGTGGTGCCCTTTTTTGGTATGGAGAGAGGTTAAGAAGCCATTCTCAACGTGGTAAAGTCAGATATGGCAAATGTTGTGTAGGAGGGCAGCTGTGTCTTGAAAATGAAATTGACCCACCACCGTTTTTCAAGGAACTTTTCAGAGATAAACATTTTTTAGACAATGTTCGTGCGTATAACCAGATGTTTAGTATGACTTCCTTCGGTGCGGAAATTGACGACTCAATCAATGATGGAAGAGCTCCATATGTATTCAGAATATCCGGTCAGATCCACCATTTTATAGGGACACTATGTCCTACCAGTGGGAAAGACCCTAGGTTTATGCAGCTGTACGTGTATGATACGCAAAACGAAGTGAAACACAGAATGGAGCCTTTTGGCGGGATAGAAAACAGTAATCTGAAGCGTGAAATTGTAGAGCGTTTGATACAATCACTTGATCAGCACAATGAGTTGGTCCAGGTTTTTAGAACAGCAAGAGATAAATGCAACGAAGGAAGTTTACCTGAATTCAAGATACAACTTTACAATGTGACAGCAGCTAAACAGTATCAACTACCTTCTGCCGGAACACTTGGAGCAATCGTCCTTGAACCTGATGCAAACACTGAAACAGATTTCGATATGATTATAGAATACAAAGACAAACAACCAAAAAGAATCAACAAGCTCCATAGTTCGTACATGTCTCTCCAATTTCCGTTACTTTTTGTGTATGGGCAGCCCGGTTATAACACAGATTTGAGATTCAGAGACGTGAATGGAAAAAGAAAACGATCGAAGGTGTCTATGAATGTGTATTATAAATACCAGATACACCAACGTCTTAACCAATATGGTCATCTTTTTAGAGGCGGACGGCTGTTCCAACAATATGTTGTTGTTGTCTACTGCACTCTTGAACAAGAAAGGCTGGATTTTGTTAGGGCTAAGCAAAATCGGTTGAGGAGTGAGTGCCTTTCAGGCATTTGTGACGCGATGTCCAGAGGGGATCACATTGGAAATGATATAGGTCAAAGAATTATTCTTCCTTCAAGCTTCACCGGCGGTCCAAGATACATGTACAGCCACTATCTAGATGCTCTTGCCATATGTCGTGTTCTGGGGAATCCACAATTTTTTATCACATTTACATGTAATGTAAATTGGCCAGAGATAAAACGACGGATGGCTGAGTATCCAGGTCTGACACCATCAGACAGAGCTGATGTCGTGTGCCGTGTTTTTGAGCAAAAAGTTGAGGACTTCCTAAAAGTGCTCAAAGAACAGCATTTATTTGGTCGGTGTACAGGAGGTATGTGACCACTTTTTATAGAGAGATTTAAAAAAATAGTTAATATTAAATATTAATTCCAGATGTTACTATTCACTATCATTATTAACTCACGCTTAAACATGCAGTTCTTTACACAATTGAGTTTCAGAAGCGTGGTCTACCACATTGTCACACACTCTTATGGGTCGAAAGTCATGACAGAATAAAAGGTCCGGAAGAAATAGACAACTTTATTTCAGCTGAGTTACAGGATAAAACAACCGATCCAGAAGCGTACAGGGTAGTTGCTGATATGATGATGCATGGGCCATGTGGGAATGCTAATCCAAAAGCCGCATGCATGCAAGAAGGTGTTTGCAGCAAGAATTACCCGAAAAAATGTACCGATAATACTTACTTTGATCAGAACGGTCATATACATTATCGGAGAAGGAGGAATGGTGCTTATGTACCAAAAGGAGAGCTGAAATTAGACAACACGTACGTTGTGCCATACAATCGTATGCTTTGTCTGATGTTCCAAGCTCACATTAACGTTGAATACTGTGGATGGAGCATGTTGATAAAGTATTTGTTCAAGTATATTTCTAAAGGAACGGATAGAATTGCAGCACGCATCGTAAATCCGATTGGTGATCCAGGTTCATCATCGTCTGTTCCTAAAATACAGGTTGACGAAATTAAAAACTTCATAGACGGTCGGTTTTTATGTCCACATGAAGCATGTTGGCGGATACTTGATTTCCCCATTCATCATAGAGAGCCGTCGGTACAAATACTTGCAGTACACCTTCAAGACATGCAAAGGATTACTTTTAGAGATTCAGAACCGTTAGCACATATTGTAACTGACGATGGTCGAAAGCTAACTACATTGACAGAATGGTTTACGTACAATAGATTATTTGAAGATGGCCGGGATTTAACATATTTAGACTTTCCTACTAAATATGTTTGGCACGAAGACGACAAGATATGGAAACGTCGGGCGATTAAGACAAGATATTCAGTCGGAAGGTTAGTGTATGTTCACCCGGCTGCAGGAGAGCTGTTCTACTTCCGCATGCTACTCACGCACCAAAAAGGTTGTAGGTCATTCGTTGAAGTACGGACGGTTAACAACATTGTGCTTCCTACATATCGCGCCGCGTGTCAAGCTATGGGACTCCTTGATGATGACAAAGAATGGGACATAGCTTTGCAAGAAGCATCGTTTTCTGCAACATCAAGAGAATTACGCATCCTGTTCGCACATATTTTGATGTACTGTGAAGTTGCAGAACCTCTTAGGCTTTGGGAAAGGCATTGGGAGTGCATGAAAGACGACATACCAGCAAGAGCAGCCATGACATGTGGTGTTAAGAACCTTTATTTAAACAATGCAGATTTGAAAGAGTACATCATCTTTGAAATAGAAATGATAATGAATGGTTGTTCAAGGTCAGTCAAAGAGTTTGGGTTCTCAATGCCTTCACAGCATCTGCTTGATCAGTTAAAAAATAGACTTTTGATGGAAGAAAAAAACTACAATCGAGAGGAACTTAGACAGGAAGTTGCCACCTCAGTTGTGAAGCTTAATGAAGAACAGCGGAATATCTATGATCTAATAGTTAATGCATGCAGAAGCAAAAATCAAGAATTAGTTTTTGTCTATGGTCATGGTGGCACAGGCAAAACTTTTCTGTGGAGGACAGTTATTAACACTCTTCGATCAGAAGGAAAAATTGTCCTGGCCGTGGCATCTTCAGGGATCGCTTCTTTGCTACTACCTTCCGGCCGTACAGCACATTCAAGGTTTAAAATACCATTAGAGTTAACCGATCAGTCAATGTGTCAAATAAAAAAGAATACAATCCTTTCACGTCTACTTAACGAAACAGACTTAATTGTCTGGGATGAGGCACCCATGAACGACCGACGGTGTTTTGAAGCATTGGACAGAACCCTTAAAGATCTATTGAATAATGAAGAACAACCATTCGGTGGGAAACCGGTTATGTTAGGCGGCGATTTCAGACAGACGTTACCCGTGAAGAAAAAAGGCACAAAGATGCAGATAATAGGATCATCAATTGCTAAATCATATTTGTGGCATCATTTTAAAGTTTTTAAGCTTAAACAAAACATGCGACTTCTTAGACCAGAAATTAATGAAGATGAAAAGAAAATCATACGTGATTTCTCTGCATGGCTGCTCGATGTAGGTTGTTAATACAAATATCGCTTAAAAACGTTATTTATATTTTACGATCTTTGCTAAGTTTTGTTAACGACAAAGTATAAACTTTAGCTTTTGGTAAAATACAATTTTAGTTTCAAGTCTTGCATAATCTTTGTTTTGCTACATTTTACTTTTCATATTTTAAATATATATACAACACAAACATTTTCATATTTACTTAAAACATAATTTGTCACATCATGGTAATAAAACATTTGTGTGTTTTACTAACCAAAGTTATGGAAATAAGTCAACACTTGAGTCTTGATGTGACATTACATTGTAAGGAAGTAAATGAGTCTTACAAGCCTTAATATGTAGTATAAATGTGTTGCATAGCTAGCTAATATAAGACTTGTACTAGGAAGTTAAGTCTTGTCACATCTCATCATTAGGTTTAGTAACTTAGCACATTGATTGTGATCTTGTGTGTTTGACCTTCTCTTTACCTAGTCTATAAGCCATGCATGTGGGAAGGAGTTAAGGTTGATGTGACTTAACATTGGTTTGGAAGTTAAGGTAAGACCATTTGACTGTCAGACCTGGCGGCACCCTCGCAATACACGGGCGGAACCCTTGGGAGGGTTCCGCGGGTTCCGCCAGGCCAAATGTTCTTTTGCCTATAAATACCAAACTACTTGCTAGCTTTTATTTTTCATCACTTCTTATCATTTTTCACACACATTCATATTATCCCTCATCTAACCATTAACCATTTCATTGTTGTGAAGTTTCTCATTGTAGCAAAGAAAGTTCACTAACTCATTTTGGTTTCAAGCTTTCAACAAGAAGTTGCAAGTCTTGATAACTAAACCATTGTGTAGATTTCTTCAAGTCTATACTTTTCATTCATTGTGTGTATAGTTGTGATCGGTTAGTATTTGTGCCGTAAAATACAAAGTGTAAAAGGGAGTTGTTGTACCCTTGTGAAAGAACTAAAACGGGAGTAGTTGTACCCTTGGTAAAGAACTCGACATTTAGCTTAGTGTCGGTAAAATAGTAAGCGACGTGTAAGGTTTTCTCCGCCGGATAAAGGAGCTTGTTGATAGTGCTTGAAACTCTCGAGTTGGATACTCGGGGCGTGGACGTAGGGCAAGGACAAGTGAGGTCCTTGTAGCCGAACCACGATAAACTATCGTGTTGTGGTTTGATTGTTCCTTCCTTTATCTTTTGCATACTTACATTCATATTGTCTTTGATATAACGTCAAATCTAAATCTTGTTTACACGAAAGTTTCAATAAGATTTTAACAAGATAATTAACGATAAAAAGAGGTAAACTATTCAACCCCCCTTCTAGTTTTCCACATAGGTGATGGAAGAATTGGTGAACCAGACGAAGATGATCCAGACGATACTTCTTGGGTTACAATTCCGCAGGAGTACCTTATACCGAATGATGACAACAGCATCCAAACACTAATGGATTTCATCTATGACGAATACACATTGAAAAACCCAACCGCCCAAGTTCTGCAAGAAAAAGCAATTGTTTGCCCTAAGAATGAGACAGCAGAAGTTATAAACGAAAGAATACTGCTCAACATTGAAGGAGAAATGGCAGAGTATATAAGTTCAGATGAAGCGATACCTGTTGGGAGAGATGGTGCTGCAACTGAGATGCTTTATCCACCAGAGTACCTAAACAGTTTCAGGTTTCCAGGATTGCCACCAAATATTCTGAAACTCAAGATTGGTGTTCCAATCATGATGATGCGAAATATGAATCTAGGAGGCGGGCTCTGCAATGGCACAAGAATGATTGTTAAAAACCTTTATTCAAAACTCATAGAGGCTGAAATTATTACAGGCACAAGAATTGGGGAGAGAGTTTACATTCCAAGGATCCCGTTAACTCACAAAGATCCAAATTACCCTTTCATTTTTAAACGCAAACAGTTCCCAGTCAAACTCTGTTACGCTTTGACAATAAATAAAAGTCAGGGACAGTCTTTGACCAAAATTGGAATATACCTACCGCAGCCAGTTTTCAGTCACGGGCAACTATATGTTGCACTATCGCGCGCCACATCACCATATGGTTTAAAAATCCTTCTCACACCAGACTCTATACACCCACCCAATAAAACAAGAAACATAGTTCATAAACATTTTTTGAACCAAATTTCTTGATTAAAATCCTTTTTTTTTACCGTACATATAGCTGCATGCATTGTAAATATTGTACATGTATTCTGCATATTAGTTTTCCTATTTACTGTATTATATTAAATTTTTTTGTCCATTAACAAGATCATGGAAGCATATATAAGAGATCTACGTCCAAGAGACAGAGATAAAGTCATAGAAGCAAAAATTTATCGCTCATGGATGGCTAGAGATCCACCAGATGTGACAGAGAAAGGATACCGTGCCATTTTACTAGACAAACAGGTATTTCCCAAGTACAACCCAAAAATTAGATTAGTTGATCGTATGCATTTTACCATTACCTCTAACACCATTTATGTAAACAGGGGGATGCAATTCAGGCAAACACCGACATCAACGACAAAAGCCATTTCACAAACATCCTGATACCTGGAAGGACATACCGAATATCGGGGTTCGGTTGCGTCCCAACAGATAACTGGCCACAGACTCTGGAAAACACAACATCTCTTTCATTTACCAAATTGACCAAGTTTGACACAATAGCCTCAACTGGATTCCCAAACCATTATTTCGATTTTGTTGCTTATAATCAGCTTCCATCTAAAGTGGTTGACCCAAACGACACAACAAGAAAAGAATACCCAGTCCTTACAGGTTTATACACATCTTTTATAATTTCTACTACAAACTTAGCCGTCTATGAACTAACATATGTAAAATACTATGCAGATTACATAGGCTGCTATATGAGATCGGGTGAAAAAGAAAAATGGGGAAATCCAAATAAAAACCAGATGATCAATCGCAAGATCGAAATTCAGAACCTAAAGTAAGTATAGTGTAATTACATGTTTCTAGATTTTAACTAACACACTTACATAACCGAAAAAATAACGTACCTTCTAATATTTGGTTGACACAGCCGGACTTCCATTGAGCTGACACTATGGGATGATCTTGCAAAAAGTTTCAAAAAAGAAGAGATCGATGCGCTACAGAAACCAGTCCTCATTGCTGTAAGCTCCTGTCGCGTTAGCAGATATCGCAACACCCTTCAGCTACAATCTACACCAGCAACATACTACTACATTAACCCAAAAATTCCAGAGCTAGACCAGTATCTACAAGAGTATGCAATAAACCGTAGCTTTTATATTGCATACACTAAATCTATAAACATTTTATTTACACTAGCGTTTCTGCATAACAGGTACAGAGCACTATTCAACATAAACCCACCGTTACAGATTGTTAGACACCCATACCAAGACAGGGAACAAGAAAAAATGAGAAACAGGATACCTTTGACTGTATTGTTAAATGAATCTCCACAAAGCCATGTTGTAAGTTAAAATTGAAATTTATGTTATTTTTAATTTTTTTTTACCTTGCGTATGACAATAAACTTAATAAACTTTCTTATTCATTCAAAAAAACCAGGGTGTCCGTTTTACATGCGAAGGTGTCATAACATCCATTAATACATTACGCGAATGGTACTATCCAGCATGCACAAAGTGTATTAACAAAGTTGAAGTACATGAAGATGCATTCGACTGTAAAATACACGGTCCTCTTGAGTTACCAGACTACAAGTATCTATTTCTCCTACAATCCTATATGACCATTTACATTTACGGTTTCTAACTAAACTATATATGCAGGTTCAACTTCAAAACATACATTACAGACGGAACAGCTACAGCAATGCTTACATTTTTTACACCAAAAGCAGATGAATTTGTTGGTGTCAAGTGTAATGCATTAGTTCAATCACTCAAGAACCCTGATCCTAAGGAAATTCCAGAAGAATTGCAAGCAATTGTTGGCAGAAAACACATTTTCCAGTTTCATTTTAATACATCAGCTAAACATAGACCACCAGATTTCATTTTCAATCAGATATTGGATGAACCAACCGTGCCACCACAAATTGAGGCAACACCATCAGGTACAAAATATCATTTCAAAAAATGGGTAAAAAAAAATAAGATACATGTTTTCCATTTTTTTAAAGACTTTATTATTCTTTATCCAGGATCACACCCAATTGAACAAGCGCCTAATTTAACTGAAGGTGGATCAACATCAGAAACTGCTACCAACTTACACACAAGAATCACATCTCCAACAGAAGGACCACAACAGCTTGAAAGTTCACAAGGTAACCCAAGCGTACCAGGTTTACATGACATTTAATAAAATGTTAAGTATACAATAAATTAACAGTTAACGTTACAATTACCAGGCATGACAGCAAAAGCAGACATTCTACAATCACCAGACAACATCATCATGCAGAAAGACACTGGAACAGGTACAATGTCTTATTATTTATCAAACTAACAAAGAAAATAACAACATCTAATATGTAAAGGCAACTTAACATCTTACCCCACGACGCAGGAACTGCAACACCACCAACTCCACACATGGGTATGCAAACCAGATCAAAAACAGAAGACGCAGCTCGCAAAACAATCAAACGGCCACTTTTCCCAGAAGAAACAGCTGAAACCAAAAAAAGAGATCTTAGATATCGATGATCACATGGTACTACCCGTTTTTGAAAAAAACTACCACCCTACTTAGCTCTAATCTATAAACAGCTTTTTATGTAAATTAGTATCCGTATAAATAAAGGTTCTGAGTGCAATCGATTGCACAACCTGTCGTACCCTACTTTTACTACTGGACAGATGTATGTGTTTTGTTTACTATTATCGTTGACAGCACTCATATAACTATAACTCTCCTGTTCACTTGAAACTATAAACTATGTTTCGTGTTAAAGTTATGGGTACAACTTGACTTCTACAAAGAAATATCTATGCCATATTTTTTTAAATACTGCATTATCTATAAAACAAAAATCTACTAATAGATAACACAAAAACCACATCCTTCATTAAACTACACCAACATGGTAAACATAACCAATAACAACATAGGATAATAATGGAAAGAAAGACAACATGCGTTAAAACAATACACAAACTGATGCCTTTTATTTATGATACTAATATCTTACAACAGACACTACGGACACTGACACCAGTAGATTAACCAACAAGACATAACCATCATACAACAAGACAAACAAGACATGAGACTTCCACAAGAAACACAACTACGTTGACACCTATCAACCACTCTACTGATGGACATCCATAACCATTACATGCCTACGCTTTTCATCACGAGCTTCACGCAAAACATCTAGCACACGAAGAAATGCCTGCAAGATTTCCCCATTCTTGGCCTGTGCTTCAACTAAACATTCCATTCCATCCCAATGTGGCACATCGAAATCGCTAAAACGTTGCCCTTCTTCGATCATTGCTCAAAACTTGGCAATTTTCTCATGAAACCCATCGCACCAGTCAACAAGTTTCCTGATTAACCCCTCATTTTCCCCTTCCTCTTGAACAAACAGATACTTGAAATAGTCTTTGGACTCATTAGAACCACATATAGCTTTCAATTGATCGAAGTTAGGTGTTGACACCATGTTTTACTTCCCAACAGATTTGGAATACAAATGAGTTAAATACAACTAATAATGACCACCCCAACACTCCTTATATACTTACAAAAAACTATACCTAACCTCTTTGGTGAAACTAAACTATAACAGTGTGTAGTTAGCGTTTGCTGACTGTGCAAAACAGTACAATACAAGTGTGCTTACCACATGTGATACAACACAACCCTTTACACTTAAATTAACCATTGTAAAAGAATAACTTCATAAAAACATCACATAAATTTAAATTTCATAAATATTTACAGTAACAAACTATGACATATATGCACACTACCGCTATTGGTGCTCTATTTTCCTAACAACAATACATTCAAAGTTTTAGAAAACAAAGGTTCATTACATTATATCCTTTACAGAAACAAACCATGTCGTCCCATTACATAACTGACTTCTTAAAAAAAACATAAAGCTAACACATATCCACATGCATAAATCAAACCAATTTCTTACCTACAAAATTACAAAACATATGCATACAAATACAGTAAAAAGCATTACAAAAAAAAACATATTCCCTATCACTTCAACTTTTCCCAGTGATCACCCTAGCCACAAAATAAGCATCTACACAGGCAAGTATCAGATTGTAAAAAACCTACAGAATCTCACCATTTGGCACAACCCTTTACATAAATCAAACCACTTTCTTACCTACAAAACTACAACAAATATGCATATAAATACACTAAAAAGCATTCCAAATTTCCCAGTGATTACCCTAGCCACAAAGTAAGCATTTACACAGGCAAGCATCAAATTGTAAGAAACCTACACAGTCTCACCATTTGGCACAACCTAACATTGACACATTTATACAATTTTGTTAACATGATACACACAACTGTAAAATCTGTAAAACAACATTAGCCTACAAGATAACACTTTTATTCATAAAAACATAGACTTTATACAGACACCACCTACATCCAGATTTTCATAAACCACAAAACACAAAAGACATGGTACCCAGACCACTATGACCATAAAGAGACACCAACTATGTTACACCCTGCTACAACAGCGATACTGACCATACAAACGACACCAACTAAGACATGTTAATTAAGATTTCTTAACTTTCTTGATGATCTTACATTTTTCACCAGCACGGACATTAGCAGAATGACCCATTTGCATCAGGCGACCTATTTCTGCAAAATCCTCTTGCTCCGCCGCCTTTAAATCATCTAAAGCCTCATCCAAAACATGTTCACCCACAAACTTCTTTAACTCACCAATAATGGCATGCCTCTCTTCGACCCTAACCAATATCTCATCGATTATTTCATTATAAATCCTTTCCTGACCCATGTATGCCCTTTTCTCCCTAAAAAATATCTCATGAAGAACCCTGTTAATCCTTCGATCCCCGATCTGACGCGCAATCTTCAAACATTTAGGGAATTTCGGAGCCATATAGATTGATAGACAACGATTTGGACTGTCACACGATTGTTCAAGAAAGAAAAAACCCTAGATCCCCTATGAAACTATCCCTAATTTTTAACGCCTTTGTGTAAACAACCGGCAATAAAAAAAGAAGCCCAAAAAAAAATAAACATAAGCCCATTTAACAAAAGATACACTATCAGCTCTAACCCAATACCAAAAACTAAAATTATAACAGACTCACTAATGATAGAATTTTATTTATTTATTTACCCGTAAATAAACTATTAACATAAAAACACCCGTCGCAACGCGCGGGCTACCCAACTCGTTTTCTATAAAACTTAAGGTAGTAATATCAAATGCATCAACTTCAACTGGTCATGTATCCCCTTGTTATTTAATTGTGTGCTCGTGATATTTTCTTGTAACCAATGGAAGATAGAAAGAAAAGAATTCAGAAAATCTTGTAGAAAGATTTGATAGCCCCATGTTTTGAAAATCGTGTGTTTTGTAAGTATATGATTCTTGAAGTTGGTGATTGTAATTTATGACTAGCTAAAGTTCTAGTGTTCTATATTATACTAGTATCTCAATAAGTTTAGTTTTCCAACAACCTATACTTACTCCAGAGTAGAATTCAATAACCTCTACAGTAGAATAGTATGCAGCTTTAACATGGATTGACATTTTTCTGTTAAAACCTAAAACATTTAAGATGAATAACTTTGCGCATAGTCATTTTGTGAGTGTATATATGGATAAGGCCAGGTATTGACTTAAAATAAACATTTGAAGTCAAAAACAGTAAACAAAAGTGAGGTTAAAATTTTCGGTTCATACACTAGATATAATATGAATAAGCATATACCTCGTATCTAAAATATAATTTCAACAAGTATATCATCACAGTGTGTGAATATAGGGTACATGCATTAAATTGTTATACATGGGAATATGGCATGAAAGAGTAAAGACTAAAGAGTCCGATATGTCTAGGAATGATTAGTTGCTTTCTAACTCATTATTGTTGTTGATGTTATGTGAAGAGATGCACCCCACATGAAAAATAACTAAGCCACATACATTCCATTTATTGGTTGGAATGAAATTGGTACATGGGAAGGTGCATAATATTGTCTTCTTATTGAAATCTATATATATATTGGGTCCAATTAAAATATGAAATTCTGAAGGCATCTATCCATTTTGCATGATTTATTCAAAATTGGAATTTTTGGGTACGGTATGATAGCTTCAAATGAGTGATACTAACACAGGGTGGGGTTCATGTGAGAAATATTGAATCGAAGTACTCTGTTCAATTTGATGAGCTTAATTCAACATTTAAGCAATAATCAAATTTCAAAACCATTTATTGATAATGGTCAAATAGAAGAATAGCTTTTAACTATAATAGTTTTTATAAGTATTTTGTAACTATCATGAATCTATATGTAAATTAAAGAACGGAGCCAATTAAGATTAAAGAGAACTTTGCTTCTAAGGGTGATGCATCATTCCATCTTCCGATTCATGAACTCTCATGCTAGCACACGATAGTTTTTAAACTCAAGGCTCATCCTCCATGCGGTCGGCGATGTGTTTGCGTGGGTCAACAGAAGTTACTTCAATAGAAGTTCAATATTCATTCAAGTTTTACTCAAGTCATATCACCAACAGCAATGACTGGAAAATTGTGTGTATGGGTGTTGTGTTTTAGTGTTCAAGTAGAGTATGTAAATATTTAAGCAGTGCCTAGATAAAATGCAAGGGGAGGTGACCGCTATGGGATTAAAGGTGANATGGGAATATGGCATGAAAGAGTAAAGACTAAAGAGTCCGATATGTCTAGGAATGATTAGTTGCTTTCTAACTCATTATTGTTGTTGATGTTATGTGAAGAGATGCACCCCACATGAAAAATAACTAAGCCACATACATTCCATTTATTGGTTGGAATGAAATTGGTACATGGGAAGGTGCATAATATTGTCTTCTTATTGAAATCTATATATATATTGGGTCCAATTAAAATATGAAATTCTGAAGGCATCTATCCATTTTGCATGATTTATTCAAAATTGGAATTTTTGGGTACGGTATGATAGCTTCAAATGAGTGATACTAACACAGGGTGGGGTTCATGTGAGAAATATTGAATCGAAGTACTCTGTTCAATTTGATGAGCTTAATTCAACATTTAAGCAATAATCAAATTTCAAAACCATTTATTGATAATGGTCAAATAGAAGAATAGCTTTTAACTATAATAGTTTTTATAAGTATTTTGTAACTATCATGAATCTATATGTAAATTAAAGAACGGAGCCAATTAAGATTAAAGAGAACTTTGCTTCTAAGGGTGATGCATCATTCCATCTTCCGATTCATGAACTCTCATGCTAGCACACGATAGTTTTTAAACTCAAGGCTCATCCTCCATGCGGTCGGCGATGTGTTTGCGTGGGTCAACAGAAGTTACTTCAATAGAAGTTCAATATTCATTCAAGTTTTACTCAAGTCATATCACCAACAGCAATGACTGGAAAATTGTGTGTATGGGTGTTGTGTTTTAGTGTTCAAGTAGAGTATGTAAATATTTAAGCAGTGCCTAGATAAAATGCGAGGGGAGGTGACCGCTATGGGATTAAAGGTGATGAGAATGAAAAAGGGCTAATACCATAATAAAGGATCATACTTGTCAAAAAAAGCTGTTTTGAGTAGCGAACTTTTTTTTTTCCTCGTTGGTGTACTGAACTTGCATTTTATTGTCAAAAATACGTACTTTTGTACTTTTTCTCACCTTTTTATGACATTTTTGCCCCCGACTTTTTAACAACTTGAGGGGCAAAAAGGTCCAAAGTACGTAGTTTTGGCAATAAAATGCAAGTTCAGTACACCAACGAGGAAAAAAAAAAGTTTGCTACTCAAAACAGCTTTTTTTGACAAGTATGATGCTTTATTATGGTATTAGGCCAATGAAAAAATGAGAGGGATGATGTGACGTTACGGTGAAATGCGAGAGGAAGGTAGCCGTTACGTCTAGTTTTACCGTCAGTCGTTTAAGCTGGTTGACATGAATTTACATTATCTCAAAGGTTAATTATATGTACACACCACAAAACGTTATATTAAGAGAAACTTAAAATCTATTTACATCATAAAGCCTCGTAGATTTCTGATTGTTTATAAAGATCCTCACGACATGTTACACACCTTTAACATTTGAATAAAAATAGGGAGTCAACAATATGTAAGGGTGGTGGCGCAGTCATAGACCCCAAAGAAAACCATACCTCCCAAATCACAATAATATCATTCCTCTCACTTACACTTTTCATACTCCCAACCCATTTTTTAAGTGGCAACCATAGACTTTTTCATACCTTCAACTTTTTTTTTTTTTTTTTTTTTTCAGTAATAAACATTATAAACATAATTTTCATTAAAATTAAAATAAAAACAACATTACATAATCTTAAAAAAACATTAACAATACTTAAAAAAACATAATCTAAAAAGTCGATCCGGCATCAATATTTCGCCGCCTATTTCACGTTTCGTTGCGCAAGAGTGATGTCTCGCATTAACCGGATTGGTTATGTGATCGTGCAGGTTCGTGTATAGAACCTCAGATGCACGGAAAGTCAAGCTTTATCTTCAGCATAGCGAGTTTGTGTAGCCATCAACTTTTTGTCACGTTCATCCTCTTTCCCGTCTTACTTTGCAACACCTCGCTCATACTTGTGCTTTCTTTGACGTGTAGTTCTCGAAGTTCTCGATCAACATATTCCTTGTTCGACGACGCTACTAAAGATCTTTCCTTTTTTGTTTTACGAGGTGGGGGTTGTGTCGTCATTTAGAGTCGGAAGAACATTCGACATTATTGCTTGCAAGACTCGTAGTATGCAGATTCCGACGATTTCTTCGTTGTCGGAGATGGAGGAGCTGCGCGCGATGCTTTGAACACACACAGACTGGTTGGTTTCGAAACCCCCTCCAACAGAAACGCATGGTTGTTTCAACCATTTATTTTTCCCTTGACAACTTTCCAAGCGTCCAAATGTTGAGTAAACGACTTGCCCTTTTTTGTTCTTATCATAATCGCAAGGCATTAGTCACGACGTCAACATCGCCAACCACTCTCACGATACGAGTCTACAATTGAACACAAGTATATTAAATAACACAACGTATATAAACATAAACACAGAGTATAGTAAAATAAAGCACAAGTTTTATATAAAATTTAACACTAAGTATATAAATAAAGCAAGTATATAAAAAAACACAGGAGTAGTATTAAGAATACAACACAAGAAAAAAACAAACTTTACTTGTTGGAGTGTAGCCGTAGCCCGTTAGAAGAGCGCCCATTGCGGCATCGCAGTAGTTTTCCATTTTGTGTTCACTCCCATGACGGATTGTTGCGTACTACTTCCCCCCGCCTTTAATGAAATGTCCACAATTCTCTCCCACGATTTTTTCTCGGACATTGTTCATCACCGACTTTTTCTACATGTCGGAGAATGAATCACGCTTTAGCCAAAGCAACGCTCCATCGGCCGACGTCCAAAATTTCTCTCTTATGCCGCTTTTGTCCTTTTTTTTTTTTTTTTTTTTTTTTTCCCAAACTTGCAATCTTCCTTGCACATGCTTCATCTATTCACAAGATGTTGATAACCAAAAACAGGCGTATATAACAAAACGGTTAAAAAAAAATGAACAGCGTAATAATGACAACGGTTAAAAAAAAAATAACACTATATAAACGACAACGTAAAAGAAAAAGTACATATATAACACAACGAAAAAAAACTATATAAACAAAACGTAAAAAAAAAAAAATATAAAAAAACGTAAGAAATACGGAATTGAGTCCGGAATTAATCTCCATCATCATCACGTCGATCCCCACACCAAACACAGACATGATCGAGTGGAATAATCGGCGTTCACAGCCTTGGTTCACGACGGGCTAACGACGAATTGAACCTCGACACAACGAGGATATTCAAGAAAAATATAAAAACGGAAATAGACGTAACACACCTTGTAACAAATTCTAGACTAACATTCCATATTGGCTTGACACTTCATCGGTGGTGAAGAGGTTCAGTGAGATAAAAATATATGTTCGGATAGACGCGAACTTGAAATTATACACACGTCAGTATCTCTATATAAGTTGAGGCAAGCGTTGATGAAATAAAGAGCCAGCTGGAAAATCAGAGCGAGAGTATGTAGTTGCAGAAGAGTGTGCGACGCAGGGCGAGCAGCAGTACCAGATGCGTCGAGGAACAATGTCCAAATTCTCAAACACTAGGGCAGAGAACCAAAAAACCCCAAACACCACACGAAGAACGGCGCATCACGCAAGCACCACAGGAGAACCCAACAAACACAAAAGCAACCAAGCCTCAAGCACGGCAAAACAACCTCAACCACGAAGGGAGCGAAATTGAAAAAACGCACCCCACCGCAAGCTCCGAGAGCACCCCCCACCAAACCCCCGATCAGACCCACGACCAATCGACACGCACCACTTGTGAACAAAACTTTTGTTTTTCTTTGGGATCCGATTTGTGTATCCCATCTCTCTC
>LBNU01016490.1:3435-16129 GCA_014162995.1 Artemisia annua | reverse complement strand
CGTCACCGAAAGAACTTTTTGTACCAGTGTTAACAATGCGTATGATGAAAAAAAATTATTGATGAACAACACCTATATTGAATAATTATTTTTTTGGGTAAAAGGTCAACGACCCGGTAAATATATTACTCCAAAAAGCATTTAAGTACAACGGATATGGGTGAATCTCATATCTCAGCCCGTTACATAGGCGAAAAGCTTACATAACAAGATACTTCCTATTTTCTAAACAAGAAAACAAAACCACTAACCACATGATAACAAAATACTCTGACAAAAATATAAACTACTTCCTATGACCTTGGAGATTAAAGCCATACATGGCATTAAGAGCATCCAAATTCCCTGGAAGATCATAAATTTGCTTCGAATAATCATCATAGTCATCAAACTCATCTTCACGCTCATGACCACCACCAAAAAGATTTGCTGATTCGTCGAACGTATTAAGAACCTCATCATCATCATCACTATCAGAAACCACAACCTCACCCACCTTTGAAAATGGGTTAGCCCTCTTAGTGGAAGAGGAAGACGGAATAGGATGACCATCATCATCCACAAGAGTAGCTTTCCCATCAATAAGTAGCTTTTCAAGCTTACCAATTTTCTCAACTATAGGAGTAGAACCAACTTCCTTTGTTCCCATTGAATCACTCACAAGCGGTTCTTGTGATGTAGTACGAGTCTTAATCGACTCATCCTCAAAATATAAGGTAAAGTTTAGCAACAACTTATAACATGAAGTTTAAGTATTTTACACATTTTGTTTAGACATAAACATTAACCTTATAACTTGTTCTTATTACTTTCTAGTTAAACATGATTTTTAATGCATATTTAGAAAATCTTTATTACATCATACATAGCATCATGTTTTCTTGTATTGTAGCTTGATCTTATTGGAGATATGTTTGAAGATTTTGAGTTAGATATACACTCAATGTATCATGGAAGATTTTATGGTTAGATCTTTGGTTAGATTTATAAGATTTTATGGAAGATATGTTGTCCAGGGATCGCACCGGATCCAAACGACAACAAGACGGAACCATACGTTTGGTTCCGTCGGATCCGTTGGTCTACTATCTTGTTTTCCTATAAATAGGCAGCCATTCCAAGCTTATTTCTTTCATCACTTCTAATAATATCATTGCATATTACTCTCATAACTTACATCTAAACATATTCAATACTCATTCTTGTGAGATTCTTTTGCTAGCAAGAAGTAATCACAAAAATTCATTAAGTTCTCCCAAGCAACAGTCGGGAAATACTCTGTCGTAGTGTTACAAAGTGTGTATACTATGTTGTTATTATTGTGCTCCATTGAGTGTATTCCATTATAGAGTGATCGGTTTCAGTATTTCTTGCCCAAAAAGTACATAGTGAAACGGGAAGTGGTTGTCGCCCTTGGTAAAAAGAAGCTCCGACATTTAGGCTTTGTGTCGGAAAAAGTATTGTGTAAGCGATCGTGTAAAGGTTTCGCACCGGTGTTAATAGGCTTGTTGACAGTGAGATTAACCCTGAGTGGAACTCGGGCGTGAGTAGGCAAGAAAAAAGAAACCTTGAGACGAACCACGATAAACGATTGTGTTGTGGTTTGATTGTTCTTAACTCTTATTTATTATTGCATATAGTAATAATCTAATTGATTACACGTTAAGTTTCCAAAAAGTAAAACGGAAACTAAAAACCGGTAACTATTCAACCCCCCTTCTAGTTTCCACAATTTTTCATATCTTCCATAAAATCTTACAAATCTAACCAAAGATCTTACCATATCTTCCATGGATACATTGAGTGTATATCTAACTCAAATCTTCAACATATCTCAATAAGATCAAGTTACAATACAAGAAACATGATGCTATGTATGATGTAATAAAAGATTTCTAAATATGATTAAAAATCATTTTAACTAGAAGTAATAAGAACAAGTTAAAGGTTATGTTTATGTCTAAACAAAATGTGTAAAATACTTAAACTCATGTTTATAACTTGTTGCTAAACTTTACCTTATATTTTGTCGTTAACAAAACATGGTAAAAGATCGTAAAATATAAATAACGTTTTTAGGACGATATTTGTATTAACACTCATTAACTTCCATTGTACGGCCAGCATCCACATCCTTATTGGTGTCATTAGTAGGAATACCAAAACCATCCGTATCATCCATATTAAGCGCATCAAACTGATTGGATGTAGTGATCTTCGTTCCACTTATACTAGCCACATCAGAAGCATTCTTCTTAGTGACAGCAGCTTTCTTAAGTTCAAGAGGAGTCTTTTTGGGTTGGTAATGAAACTGCTTACCCACACCAGGTTTAGTAAAACCTCCTTGACCCGGATTTGTTGAACCAACTTGCCTTCCCTTCTTCTTAGCGTTGACAGTCTTGAAACCATCATTAACATTCTTAGTAGGTTGGGCAGGAGGCACAACAACTTTAGGACGTTTTTTATTGAATAATTATTTTTATTGATGAACAACGTTTTTTTATTAATGAAGAACTTTTCTTATTGATGAACAACTATTTTTAGAGATGAAAAAACGGGTTTTATTGATCAACTACTCTTTTTATTGATAAACAATGTTTTCTTATTTATGAACAACTTATTTTTTTAAAACAATCATAAAGGAAAAAAAATCCCCTCCTAAGGCGATTTGGGCGACTCAAACTAAACCTAACCGGCAAATTAAACCAAATCGTTTTGAGGATTAAGCTTGCATCGTTCTAGTTTGGTTTATGATCTTTCACTCGTGTTAATCATACATCTATACCAGATCATTTGTTTATGTAAGGTTTTCAATCGTTATGTTACAATTCATTTTTTACGGTTTTAATTTTCTAATCGCTATTAGGGTTTCGTAGCACTAAACTGGTTACACTCTTTAACCGATTTCTCTCTACATTTCCAAGCATAATGGAAGATGATTGAGCTCCTGGTGGTTAATGTTTAAATAGGAATGTTGGTCGTGAGTAAAAGCTTGTCGCTGCATATTCTAATTGTTGAATTTATTGAAGTGCTTATACTCTTTTTGAACTTACAGGGAATCTCATAGAGACTTGTAAATTCAATTGCAAACTTGGTAATCTAAGTTTGCATGTTCAAAGAGCTGAATCGTACACAGTCAATAAATTAAGTGTTTTCCACCCAACACTTTGTAATTCTTTGATAATTATCAATAAAGGATTATACGTTGAAAAGTTACATTACGTGTTGTTACTTAAATTGTATTAAACTTGTGTTTTATCAAACGGACATTATTTGGGATAAACAGACACACCTTATAACACCTATATAAATGTCATTTGTATGCTGTGGTTTTGGGAAAATCATAGTTGTTTAGCGAGTATATGAGTTGTGTATGATCATAAGTGCTATAAGGTTTATTTTATTTGGTTGTGGCAAACTAGAAGTGTCTTTTTATATATAATTATATACTTTGTTTCTTCTTATATATGTTTTTATTTCTTTAGAGTTCCAAAACTCTTTGGTTGTCTTTAGAGTCCTAAGACTCTTTAGGGATATGTTCTTAGATTTGAATTCATGTTTTCGGCTTGCCATTGATGTTGTTATTGTGGGGTTTCTGTGTACGGCGCATGCAAGAGGGTTCCACCACACAGATTCACGACATTAAAGGTATAGGTTTCGTTTTTTACCGGTAACACTTTACATTATTAGCTCATTAGGGATATGTTCTTATATCTGGATTTATGTTTTCAGCTTGCCATTGATGTTATTCTAGGAATTCTGGGAACACGTAACGGTTTTCACGACACAGATTGGCAGCATCGCTGGCACAAACTTTTATTCTCAGTGGTCGTACTTTACCAATTCATGTTATAGTGTCCGACCCCTTGCATAAATATTGTTGGTCCGATTGTTATTGTTCTCTTTTGTATTTAGGTTATCCAAGAAATGAAGTGTTTGTTGTGCGTGCTAATTTTAGAGGAGGATGAAAGAAATCAATATTGATTATGTAATGTGGAACACAAAGGTAACAGGAGGTTAAAGTGCGATTGTGGTATGGGAAAACAAAGCATAGATACATATTTATATAATTACATATTTGACAGCATCTTTATATATAAATAATACATGTTTATATATATAAAAAATACATATACCGGGTGTGATAATGTTTCATGGTTTTTTTTGGCTGTCCGAAATTGTAGGTTGTTTAGGTGTGTGATTCACTCTAATAGACGGTCCAACTGGTCAAGATAGCCCTAACTTAAAATAATTGAATCCCTAACCGATCCCTATGGCGATTTCCTAAACCAAAAACGATCGCAAAAACGATCGCAAAAAAACGATCGCAAAATCCCTGATCGAAAAAAATTACAATCGTTATTCAATTTTTTATTTTTTGTGATTCGTTTGTTTGGGTTAATCACAATCGTTAGTTTGGTTTCGATCTATTGTTCTTCAGTATATCATTGTTATTTGATCGAATTTGTTGCTATGGGTTGAGTTTGTTCGATTACTGCTTATAAACCCTAAGCGATTAGGGTTTTATCTTTTACGTATTGTTTGCATATGTTCTTCTTTGTTTGAGGTATTCTGTTCGTGGGTATTAGGGAGATGAGTAATACGCATCAGTCGCAGGGTAACGAGCATAAGCTCTCATATGCTTCGATGTTTAAAACAAACAATGCTTTCAAATCANGTGAGGAGGATGAAAGAAATCAATATTGATTATGTAATGTGGAACACAAAGGTAACAGGAGGTTAAAGTGCGATTGTGGTATGGGAAAACCAAGCATAGATACATATTTATATAATTACATATTTGACAGCATCTTTATATATAAATAATACATGTTTATATATATAAAAAATACATATACCGGGTGTGATAATGTTTCATGGTTTTTTTTTGCTGTCCGAAATTGTAGGTTGTTTAGGTGTGTGATTCACTCTAATAGATGGTCCAACTGGTCAAGATAGCCCTTGTCTTCAAGGCATAAGAGCAAACTGAATGGCTATCTTCCTTCTGTGCAATTTCTGGTAGATGTATTCCATACTGATATGAAGTGTAGGATTCTTCCCTTCATGGTTAACTGGATGATGATTTAGACACGGATAAGATTAAATGAGTGGTGAGTGTTTAGAGTTTCGGTGTTTCAGGAATCGATGTTGAGGTTTCATTGACATATGATTTGTTACTTTTTTTTTTCTTTTGCGTTCATTTAATATATGATATTTCGGTTTCTTTTTTTGGTTTTTATGCTATTAGTGATTTTTTTGGAAATATGTTTGTGTTTGTTTGGGCTTTGTCATATGTGTCATGTGTATGTTTACTCAAGTTTTATTTACCGACGATTACCAACCAAAAAGTGTTTCACAAGTAATAATTGTTTTCTAAAATCGGACATAATTTAATATTTAGCGTCTACTCCTTCAAAAAAGTTGATCTCAAGTCAAGAATAACTGACTTCTACACTGTGTGCAATTCCTTTTGTTATATAAAAATGATAACCAATACTCCTCAGCAACGCATGAGATGAAAACCTTCTTATATGCATACGTAAAATGAAAATATCAAAAGTGGGATTTGAACCGACGCCTCTCTCTCAAAGACCAGAACTTGAGTATTGCGCCTTAGAGCACTCGGCTATAATGACTAGTTGACCCAACTGTGGCCTCTATTATTTATATGAAACGATATGTGGCGACTGTCGATTTTGTTGGTAAAATTATATTCTTTTAGATTAATTTGTACAGCTACAATCCAATAAGATCTTCTGCCATGTTATACAAATGTGTAAAAGATATAGTATAAAAAATGTAGAGAAAGAAACCAATAAGGAACAATATGTTATGTGTAAAAATGTCTTTATTTATTTCTGTCACGCCACCTATTCAATGCCCATACATTTAACTCATCTCATGCACCCTTGTCGCCGATACACACAACCATTTTTCTGCCACCAATTCTTCAAGAAATCTTTTAATTGTTTTTCAGAAATCTTTCTTCACAAGGATATTTCATGATTTGGTTTAGATGCATGAATGAATATAACAACACTACTTAGTTCAATGGAGAGAGCCTTAAATTGTTTAAAATGCTGACCATTTTGTCATTTTAGTAGAATTGAAATTCAACAAAAGACCAGTGTTTCTAAATTTGCTGACCTAAAAGGTTACAAGTTCATTTAAAACAGTAAGGCTGCCCATTGCCATAACATGTTTATATTCTGTTTTGTCATTATATTCAACAACTTGTTGGGACAAGATTCTTGCATGAATTCTAAGCACGTACCGTACTTATAAATACCAAGCAATGGTTCCTAATGTTTAATTCAAGCTTCTGTTTCATACATTATTCGATACTTTGAGTTGCTCTAGAACACGTAAAATATGGAAAGATCATATGCATTACCTCCAAATAGATCCATTAGTTTGCCTTCTAGATTACATTCCACTTCTCTTCGTCTTGAGGCCGAGCTAAACAAGTTACGAGGTTGGGAAATAAGATCGTGGTCCTCATCTGAAACCCTAACAGCTGAGGCCATTCAAACGGGCTTAGTTTGTTTATCAGAGGTTTATAGATGTGTGGAAGAACTGGTTTACTCTTCCCTCGCCCAACATGGGAGCTTATTAGAAGATGCACTGGATCATTCGGTTAATCTTCTCGACAGCTGTAGGATCGTTAGGGACATGCAACAGAAGATGAAAGAACAAGTCCTATGCCTTCAGTCAAGACTGCTTAGAAGAGGTGCAGAATTGCAAGTTAGAGATGAAATTTCTTCTTATATCAGATTAAGAAAGAAATTGAAGAAAGAGGCTTCAAAGTACATTAAATCATTAAAACGGGCAGAAAAGAAGTTTACGCATGTACCATCTCTAAAAGATTACCAATTAGCAATGCTGGTGAAGGTTCTTCGAGAAGTCAATTTAATAACCTCTCGTGTCTTACAGTGTCTCTTGTTATTCTTGTCATCATCAGGAACTATGGTCAAGAACAAGTATAGTGGGTGCTCGTTAATTTCGAAATTAAGGTCAGCTGAGAAGTCAAAAAAGATAACGAATGAGGTTGGGAATGTCGAAGATACACTCTTGTGTGTTCTTCATGGCACAGAGGAAATAACATTGGCAGATAGAAAGTTAGAGAATCTTGTAATTAGTTTAGATTGTATAGACGCTGGATTAGATGTAGTATTTAGACGATTGATTCAGTATCGAGTCTCGATCCTTAATGTACTTACTCGATAATCTATATTGAATTAGTTATATTTACAAAGCTTGTCATTATCTTCTTTATTTTTATTTTTCCAACATGCAAAGTAGAAAGAAAAACATATGTTTTTGCTATATATAATAGTTGCTATACCTCATCAAAACCATGATCGTTGAAAAAATAGCACTTTTTCTGGTAATTTAAAGCGAGGACCTAATTCTTATTTGTTTGTTAAATACTTTAATTGAGTATTACATACATTGTTAATTTGGCGTCCTTCCAAAACACACACAGTTCTATGGAAACAATGATGATTATGTTTTCTCAACCCAGTGAAGTTGAAATAAAAACAACTCCTGCCTTGACCGTTCCCCGGCCGGCCACCAACCTGTCCAACGCAGAAAATGAGGAGGAAACTTACGACGCATGTCCCAATGGTAAAGGAAACAAGGGGCTCATGTTTAAACTTGAGACCTCTGATTGCAGTTTATTTTTAACCGGGAGACTTAAGATGGCAAACGTTACGATGTAAGAACATACATCACAAAAGTTGTAGAATACTAGCCTGTTAGGAGCCCTTAAAAAATGGAAATTAAATGATAGTCCATACCTATGTTGATAATGATAAATAACGCACCACTGACATTGTCATACCAATTTGTTTAGACATGCACTATTGTAACAGATTTGTTTGTTGAACAAACCTATTTAGGAGTTAAGGTTTCTTGATAACGACATGGCATTAAATGGACACATGAAAGCAGGGTCGTCTCATGAATTTTAGTGGCCCCGTGCTATCACCACAAAGAAGCCTTTAAACACACATACAAAATACACATGTGTATGAGTAATGCGTGAGCTAATTAAACTCAAGTCTCGTGTTGTGTATATACTAGTATATAATAGAATTGCATGTAACTTTGTGGCCCTCGTCAAGCGGTGGCTCTGTGCAATGGCACCGCTTGCACTCCCTGAAGACGGCCATGCACGAAAGAGACGGGACCAGAAGAAATCTTATGTTGACAATGGTTAGAATGTGTCGATAAATATGTATAGAGAATAAAACAAAAGAAGGAGCAACTACATGACAGTTTGTGCATCTAGCACATGTGAGAAGACATCTCTTTGTTCTTTCTTACCAAACGTCATTAAAGAGAAATCAGATTTTTGCATTTGTATGTGGATGAAAATTAGTAATTTGAAAGCATTGCACATGGTGTTTCACATGGTCTGGCCATTCCAAAGATATATATGCCAACTTGTGTTGATATAAATTGGAAGCAAATAATATTATACTTATCATCATAAGCAATTGAATGCTTGGCTAAATCATAACCAAACAAATGGCATCGTGGTCATCATTTTCTTCTTCAGTGAACACACGCCACGCCATTCGGTCTTTTAGTTTGCCCACTAGATCACATCAGAGCACACTTCAAGTTGAAGAGGAGCTTGCAATTCTTAAAACATGGGAGTCATCTATGTCATGTATCCATGATGCAAAATCTATTTGCATTGGTCTAACATGCCTGGAAAAGGTTTACGCATGTGTTGATGATCTTTTAAGTTTACCACTTGCCCAAAAGTCCCTTTCTCATAGTCAACATGAGAAATTAGTCGATGAGTTGCTAGTCCGATCAATGAGACTCTTGGACATATGTGGTTCCATTAGAGATGTTGTGTCACAAGTGAAAGGACATGTACGTGACATCCAATCCGCTCAAAGGAGACGGAAGGAAAATGTAACCATCGATGCATCATTCCTAAAGAAACTAAAAAAGACCGCGAAGAAATCAGTTGAGAAGTTAAAGCAAGTAGATCACATTTATGGCTCAAAACTTTTGAATCTTGATAATCACCTCTCTTCGGTGATCAAGGTACTAAGAGATGTTAGTGAAGTTAGCATTTCGGTGTTTGGATTGCTCTTGACGTTCTTGTCTACATCTATTTTAAAGCTGAAACCGAGAAGTACTAAATGGTTGATGGTCGTCAAGTTTATTCAGAAAGGATCAGTAGCAAGCAAGTATCAGCCTCAAATTTGTGCTGAGATTTTGGATTGCCATGTTGAAGCCATTGAGAATGGTTTGGCTTCTATATTTAGGAGTTTAATCAGAACAAGAGGCTCACTCCTGAACATAAAATCACACTGAAAGCATCTGCAGTAGTAAAATGCTCTAAGAGCTCTTTTTATCACGTTATGGTATTTTAAAGTCCGTTACAACTTACTACAAAACAAAATAACCTACCTTAAAAACTACCTTTTTCAAGAAAAACCCGCATCTACATCCTAAACTCTGTAAGTGTTTTCGATGGGTCTCACTTTCTAAATATGTTTTTTTTATGGGTTTCACTTTCTATATATGTTTTTTTTCTTATAAAAAAGTTTACCTATTTTAATTTATACATTATTTATTTTATAAAAACTGTAACGAGGGTTTTATAAATTTTTAAAATCAAAATAATTTAGACATATTTTAACAAAAAATTACACAAATAAATTATAATTTATAACAAGCTTTCAAGTTTATATATATTAAAAGGTAAATCTCAATATTGAAAAAAAAAAAAATAGTAATTGTTAAAATTTATAATGTGCTTGTTTTTTTCATGTTAAAAGTATTTGCATGAGGGGGATCTCTTCAACGCTGGTGTGTTTGCATTCCCCACGATGGGGTTTTTCGATCATTTTAGAATGCCACGCAGGTGTGTCTCTGGAGTAAACAACCCTGTAGCATATATTCGAATGTGCTTGCATCTTTTAACATGTACGTACAATGTATACTGTATCACCATCAAAGGATATAAATACACAAACATATTGATATGTATGTTTGCTACATTTGTTTTAAAAATTTGTCTATTGTCCAAAAGCAGGGGTATAGCATGTGTACGTATTAGTACATTCTAGAATGTAACAATAACTGTGATTGATTGAAATAGGACCAAGAAAAAAAGAAAGCACATGTATTATTCAAACAAGTTCGTTAAAGATGCGAATTCATTGGGGCAACTGTGGCCAAAATTCGAAAATTCTAAAAAATTGGCATACGTTGACATCATTGTTTCATAGCTGTAGATTAAAAATATAGTACGACATAATGGTAATTACTTTGTAACATGTATCAAAGTATATAATGTTACAAAAAGGCCTATAGACTAGTCTAAATTTCTTGTAGTCAATTGGCGAAGATCATTATGTGAAACTCATAGATAAAGTAACTGTCCTTTGATTAAAGTTCATAATATTTTCCTAAACATTTGTTATTCGTCCAAACAATATGCAAGTTTTTTTGGTTACTTACTTGGTTTGCTCTGGATCAAAATATTGCATACATGGGGTGTCTACATATGGATGGACTCGATGGCTGATACTGATCTCACGCGAAAATTACTTTAGTTCGAAGCAGTATATATGGCTATATGCTAATCGACGCAAAAAGACAAAAGACCATAAATGTAGGCGCATTCTATCGTCAGTTGCTTAATACTTACTTTTGTAACAAATTAAGATCAAGAAATATCATAAATAATTAATCATTTTAGGTATCTGATGTTAGGCATGGTTACTCGACAGTGATATGGACTTGGTTAGTCTCATTTCCCACATATCTCCTGATATAAAATTTCTTAACATGACACATGTTGTAATATGTATATATACTTTACGGGTTTCAATATAAGGGTAGGGTTCTAGAGAAAAGTGCATTTCGGTAGAAAAGTGAGAAAATAACTATGATGCACTAAAATAAATACTGTGATGCACTGTTTTTTCTTTTAACTGTGATGCACTAAAATAAAAATTGGTGCATCACAGTTAAAATTTTTAGTGCATCACAGTTATTTTCTCACTTTTCTACCGAAATACACTTTTCTCTTGAACCGAACACTTCAATATAAATATATCTTTTAATTATTTAATCTCTTTTACTAATTTTTAATATTTTAAATTGTCTTCTTCCAAAAATAAATGATCAGAGTGCAAGGTGTGGTAACATGGATTACACCAAAAAGTTTTGCTATATCAACGCCACATTCACTATTTTCACAGCAACACTCAAAAATATCCTCTCACTAATAACAACATTAACATCACCCCTTTGAACCCGCCTTATTTTTATTTCTCAATTATTCAAACACATTGTTTTTTCATTCTTAAAATAAAAATAAAAATTACAATACGAAAATTAAAAAACAATACGAAAATTCAAAAAATTACAAAATATTAAAAAGGTCTAATACCATAATAAAGCATCATACTTGTCAAAAAAAACTGTTTTGAGTAGCGAACTTTTTTTTTCCTCGTTGGTGTACTGAACTTGCATTTTATTGCCAAAACTACGTACTTTGGACGTTTTTGCCCCTCAAGTTATTAAAAAGTCAGGGGCAAAAATGTCATAAAAAGATGAGAAAAAGTACAAAAGTACGTATTTTTGGCAATAAAATGCAAGTTCAGTACACCAACGAGGAAAAAAAAAGTTCGCTACTTAAAACAACTTTTTTTGACAAGTGATGCTTTATTATGGTATTAGCCCTATTAAAAACAATAAGAAAACTAAAAAACTTACACACAAAGAAAAACGCAATCATCCTATTTGTTTTTGTATGCATCAAACAATTTTAATTGATTTGATCTTTTATTTGTCCCGCTATTTTAAATAAATTATTATGAATTTCATAATCTTTCCAACATTTTTCTTTTAGAAAGTGTCAATCTGTAACACCCCCCAAAATCGGTACAGCGAAAGCATTCGAGTCACGCGGTGCTACGTATCGGATCACAACACAAAGTAATAGAGAACAGATTATCTAATCCGCTTTAAAAGCTTACATTAATTTGAATAAATAAGTTTTACATAATTTGTAGAAACATAGGGGGGGGGGGTGAATACGTTCCTCTTTAAAACTTAAAATGTTTCGTATCAAATTTCCGATCAAGCGTGACTAAATATAAATAGTGGTTATGTTACTTATAACAATCATATATGTCACTTAAGAACAAGTATGCAATCAATCACATAATCATAAACGTAACACTAGGTTCAAATGTTTTTAGTTAATTATGATTACACTGTGGACGGTCCCTAATATACACCGGCGGTCTCTTAAATATTTAGGGACCGTCCCTATATAAAGGACCGCCACCAGTGGGCATGTCTGTTACGTCTGATTGAGTTTTCTTATGTTTTGCATTTCTAAGTTAACTAGTTTATATCACAAGCATACACACAACAATCCACACAAACCTAAATGCAATGCAAGTATAGAAAGTAAAAAGATAGGAAGAGAAAACGCAAACCGGACACGATGATTTATAGTGGTTCGGCACGAAACACCTCTTCGTCCTACTCCACTCCCCGAGTACCACACTCGAGAGTTACTTCACTAATCAACACGCTCCTTTATGGCGGAACAAACCGTACACAAGCTTACACCAAGTTTAACGACACTAAGGGGAATGTCGAGTCCTAATCCTAGCTAGAACCAATCTACACCAAGGCCCAC
>LBNU01016488.1:60227-70439 GCA_014162995.1 Artemisia annua | reverse complement strand
CAAACACCCTCCTTTACATCTCACGGCTCAAATTCAACCCTCAAATCCGTGTTCATAATCTCCAAACCGTAAGTGAATTATTGATCCTTGGCTCGTTTTAACAAATGGTTTTTAACCAATTTCGTTTTCAATGGCTAGATCTTTCGTTGTCATGATTATTAGAACTAGGGTTTTCGAAATTATAATGTTAACGTGAAAAAGGTGTTTATGATTATGTAACCATAGGGCTTTTGTACTTAATCATTGCCTAAACATTTCCCTAACACCTTATCATAGCAGATTTCATGTTTGTATAGATTTCGAAAATTAGGGGTTTCGTAGAAATAGGGCTTTGTGATTGAGTGATATTTTTGTGTTTATTATTGGTGGGATTTGTTAGTTTAAGTGTTTACAACATGTTTGTGCTTGTTAATTGTTCCATTTTAACTGATTACATGTTCTAGAAAATTAGGGTTCATGTTCTAATTAGGGCTTTTCATACGTGTGTTCTTGAGTCTAATTAAACTACTTAAATGTGTTCTTATAAGTGTTAATTGATGTATTTCATTGGTATTACAACATGTATGCTCGTTAAAAATTTTCTAGATAATTTTTGTACTTGTTAAACTTTCGAGATCTTTTGTATGAGTCTTGATGTGTTTCTAACTGATTGTATCACACTTTATTCATCAGGTATTCATTCAAGGATAAATCGTTTCAACAAAAACGCATGTCTTCAAAGATTTCGAAAATTCTTGTATAAGAATTTTTGGAAAAAAATTTATCGAGATCTTTTCTTGATAATTTTATCGAGATCTTTCGAAAATTTTCGAGATCTCTCCTTAACTACTGTTATCGAGAACTCTTTAAAATTTTCAAAATCTCTCAACAAAATTATCGAGAACCTAAGACTTTCGAGAACTTCAAAATTATCGAGAACTTTTCTAAAAAGTTATCGAGAACTTTTCATATCCAAAGTTTTCGAGATCTTTTTTAACAAAAGTTTTCGAGATCTTTTACATGCCATGTTTTCGAGAAAACTTTGCTGCAAAGTTTTCGAAAACTTTAGTCCATTGAAGCTGTCAAGATCTTTCTTAGGGAAAGTTATCGACATCTTTCTTTGTCACAATTCTCAATTTCAGGTCACTTTCCCAAGTCTTGACATTTTCCTATTTACATATTTCAATTCATCATTTCACGTAAACTGGGTTTATAGATATTCATTTGACGAAACCGGGCAGGTTAAGTCACATTATCATGAGACATCATTCATCATATATTTCATAGACTAGGGTTAGTCTACATTTCATCACGACATCATTTGCATTCTATCCCACTCGTAGAATTTATATAATTTCAAGTTACATATATTTATTTATCTTCAAATAAATATTAACATATGATTATAGTTTTTAATCAATACACCAAACAATTTCCACTATGGCACTAATATTTTTATATATTATAAAAATTTCCACTAAAATTGTAAAAGTTAATTTTTATATTTTAAGGTTTTATATTTTTAAACCCTCATTGATATTAACTTAAAACAATATTTGTACCAACCAAGCACTACCTGTCAAAACACCCAATGTACACCTTGTTAAAATCTACCAAACTATTGAAAATATGTTAGTACAACTTTTTACCTTTTCGGGGATATAAAGAACTCGAGAAACGGACTTATAACGAATTAGTTATGAATTTTCAAAGATATATGTTTACTAAAAATTTCCATCAGCACTAACAGTTGGTATATTTTTCAGACAAACCAGAAAATCCACAAACACCCATGTTGGGAGCCATTTTCCCGTCAAATGACTCAGTTCTCGAGTTGGGACTCCAAGGAACAAAAGCTAGAGCACCTGGCGTAGTTTTCAAATCAAAAAGCCTTTTGTCTTTTGAACTTAAAATGAGTAATCTACAGCCATCCAAACATTCACAAAAACTGCCCAGAAATGGCAGTTTTGGCCTAAACACCATACTTTTCGACCATTTATCTTAAAATCTGGGCACATTGAGCAAAACTTCACTACTGAACATATTTAGGCTTGGTGCTAAGCTTTCCAGAAATACCAATTTTGTTTCCTAACTCTCAATATTCACTGATTTACAACTAGTTTTCCGAGGCCATTTTTGGCCATTTTTCAGAAATTGACAAGTATTATATTTTACGACGGAAAGTTATATTTTCACATGTTTTCACCAAAAGACTATCATAAAACATCATTACACTATATGAACATGTAATATTCATTATGACTTTATACGATAATATAAATTATATTTTCGACAATATTACATATTTTGAATTTATACGAGTGGTATAGATTATAAGTGCAAATGCATACACGAATTCATTTCATAATCTAAATTAGATTACATGCATTCATTTTAGGTTGCGGCTAGGAGTTGCACCTCATCACTTCAGTTCATACACTACATATTGTACCATCACTTGAGGTGAGTTTTCATAGCCCCGTTTACATTTCATTATTTATTTCAAATCCCACGGGGGAGAATACATTGCACCATTTTTCATACGAGCCTAAGTATCAAATCCATATACATTACTTAAGTTACCACATTGCCATGTTTTAAGTCCCCTATTATCATGAACCGTTAATTGTATTTAAGCGAGAGTGAGTGGATAGATCTATTGAGGGTGACGCCTCCATCCGTGTTGGGGTTACCAACAGTCAAACGGATGCATTTCATTTGATCATTGTTAGACTGTCTGGCAAAACACTCTGGAGGGGCATTACATACAGTCTAGCTTCGGGGTCATGAGCTTAAGAGATAATGTACACTTTTATTAATTATGTGACAGTTCGTCATTCACTTATACTTATGGTTATCGTACAACATTCATTTTCATAAACCTATGATTTCTCACCAACATTATTGTTGACCATTTTAGCAATGTATTTTCAGGTTACTAAGATAACAACATGTGACTTGCATATGGACCATCATGGAGTCGAGGAGTCGACGCGTCTCACCTTTCATTTTATGCACTTATGTAACGTTTGATCAAGTTGAACAAGTTTTCATGAACTTGTAACACCATTATGGGACCTATTTTGTAAACTCTGAATGTTTTATTGATCAAACGATGTATTTTCAAAACGACACTTTAGGTCGTTCAATATAACCTTGTATGAGATGCCATGATCGTTACACCCAGGTATTCAATTCCGCTGCTATATAACAGGTAAATTCAGGGTGTGACATTCTTGCACCAAAATTTTCGAGATCTTTATTAGTGATAGTTTTAGAGAACATTGTTTGTATTAATTTCGAGATCATGTGTAACATATTTTTGAGTATTCAAGTGATTGTAACTTTTCGAAAACTTGTATATTGGATGAATCCTCATGAATATGTGTATTGTGAAAATCTTATTTAACTTGCGATTGGATTGTGTTATTAAACATGTTACCAAAAGACTTATGTGCATTAAATGATATATCATCTAAGTTACATGTTAAATAATAATATCGTCATTAATCACATATTAATTAACTGGACCATGAGTGCAACATATATGTCTTTGAATATCAAACGTGAACTCGGACTAATGACTAACATATCTGGATGTTTGATTTCATGACATGACCCTTTCAGAACACAAATGGCTCAACACGATGAATCAGTTCCACAACAACATAACCTCCCACTACTTGGACTTGGTGAAGTCCTCCCTGCTGACTACAACGTAGGCATTGATCAGAACAATCTTCGCATCGACTTCAACAAACTTAGCATACCTGATGACACATGCAAGATTGTCTATAACATACTTCTGGCTCATCCATGCAAGCCATTGCTCACCAAATCCACATCAGTACCAATCTTCTACATCCATCAGTTCTGGCACACTGCTAAGGCCAATTTGAACGACAAATCCTTTACCGTCATGCTGGATCGTCAACAATACACCGTTGATCATGATACTCTTTGTGAAGCTCTCATGTTACCAACTTACAAAGAATATCATCCGATGCTGACTGTACTGGAAATCCTTGACTAATTCATTGATCTTGGATACAATATTCCTGATAATAAATCACTCACACTTATTTCAAAATTCAATGTCAAATATCTGCCGCAACCATGGAGAACATTCTACATGCTGATTGTCAGATCCATCTCAGGAAGAAAGAGTGGTCATGAGCATCCAAGGGTAGAACACATGCAAGTATTCTGGGAATGATGACAATGACACCGATTAACTTTGCTGCACCAATAATGAGCGACATGCTCCATCACATTCATACTGATCGTGACAGGTCCGTGATTCCGTTCATTAGGTTCACCAAACTACTCATAGCATACTTCTGTGAGAAAACCCCAGACTTCATCAAGAGGATGCACGACATGACAGAACCGAAAGATATATTCAATGAAGACCCAAAGATTTCCTTTGTCAAGTCCATCAGGTTCATTCCAAGAACCAAAGGCATGAGAATCCCAGATCATTTCTTGGATAACGAAATCAAAAAGACTCAGAACTTCAAAATCCATGATAAAGCATTCAAGGCTGGGAGAGTTGGCTTCAATGAGAAAGAAGATGAACCAGCAACTATTGTTCGAACCCGAAGCAGGAGGGGTGGCAAGTCCGGTAGCACGGGCAGTACAACAACCTCACAACAATCAAAGACTGCTCAAAAGCCACCCACCAGACCAAGAAGGAAAGCTGCACCTAAGCAGATTCCTCAGGATGAACCGTCAGCTTTTTCATCCGAAACAGAAACTGAATCTGATTTTGGCTCTGAATCAGATGAAGAAGCAGACTATGAAAGAAGGTCAAAGGCTCCAGATGACCAAGAAGAACGACTTGATGAAGAAGAAGAGTTTCCAGGGCTTGAACTAACTAAACAATTAAGCAAGGAAACAGCTGAACAAGAACAGAAAAGAGGTACGAGTTTGACCATCAATGAACCGAGTGATGCTACTCGTGATGAAGAAGCAGAAGATGAACCAACTGCAGAGCCACTGGTTGACAAACGTAAACTAAAGAGTATCATTGTCGACACCAGGGCTGAAAAGAAGCAGGAAGAGAAAGACTTCAGTGCAGTTGTACTACTCAATCTCCAACATCCACAACCTCATCCAATACCGACGAATCTTCAAGGACATGAGGCTGGCTCAAGTAGCACTGTAGTTCCTCAGACCGAAACCGAACAACGTGACACTGAAGGGAACATTATCATGGAAGAAGCTACAGAGGAAGAGCAAGAGCAGACAGAGTACGTTACACCTGAATTCGTTGCTAAAGTTCAGAGAGATGAGGAAATTAAGAGGAAAGCTAAAGAAGAGATGGATAGACTGCTTCATGGACTCGATCAAGATGAAGAACTCATTGACACTGATCAATATATCAACAGTCCTCCGCACTCATCTTTAAAGAATCCCCCGACTCCAACAGGAACACCTCCAAGGGATCCCTCACCTCCTCCATCGATACCCGAGCACAAATCATCTTCATCATCATCATCACATCACTCATCACCATCACCAGCAAAGAAAACATCCAAAAGCAAATCTGACAAGAAGAAGAAAGGAGGCAAAGCATCATTGACAGCATCAAAGCAGATCAAGGAAGCTTTTGATTTGGCAAGGAAGAAAAGGAAGGAGACACAATATCAAACTGGAGACCTTAATGACCAAGTACAACTGCTCTCACAACAGGTCAAAACTTTGACTTCACAAGTCAAAGATCTTCAGGAAGCAAAGGCACTTGTCGACAAGCTTATGTTTGCTGACATGGATGGGATGATCAAGGGATACACCGATGAATATCTTCATGAAAATCTTGCTGCAATTGCTACACCAGCTGTGTCTGAACTTATCGAGCCGATTCGTACAAAGCTGAACTCCAGGATCAAGCACAGCATTGAGCGTATGCTTGAGTCAACTCCTTTCTACCTTCGCACTGACAGGGCTCCTCCATCTCCAGATGCACTCTCAACTGAACAACTTCAAGCCCTGTTAGCTGCAAAGCTAAGGAATAAGGAGGACAAAACTCCTAAAGAGTCAACGATGTTCGAGGCACTTCAAGCCATTTCCTCGAAAGAATCATGCAAGGAAGCGGCCGGCAAGCACAAACGATCAAGGAAAGATGATGATCCTGATTCAAATCCTCAAAGCAAGAAGTTAAAGAAATCTACAGGACCATCTTCTTCACAACAGCCGCAGAAGACTTCCATGGCTCCTCCTTCCAAACAACAAGCTCCAGCATCCGGCTACGGTCCAACACAATCAGAGGAACCATTCATGCTTCAACCGGTTGACACTCAGGAAGAACCAGAAACAGCAATACCCGAATCAAAAATTCCTGAATTTCAAACCGGTCCATCGTCTCCAAAAGAGAAGAAGAAGTCCTCAAAGTCAAAGAAGCAGAAACAAAAGACTACTCAATTCTCATGGCTAGATGTGGACGAAGCTCATGACTCTGATTGGTTGACAACGATGATCAAAGCACAACCACCGCTTGAGACCGACGAACCATTGCCGGGTAATACTTTGCAGATGACTCAGAGTATTATGTCAGGTTTACAAGTTGAAAGGTTGTCAAAGACTGAACTGAAGCGGATTAATCGTGAAGCAATGGACTTTCTCAAAAAGAGATCCGGGAACAAAGTAGAACTCGATTACCACATGGAGAACATAGCCTGTGCTTTATCTGGCTCGTTCGACTGGCTTAACCCTGAATCGAATGTCGATACTGAAACGAAGAAACCTTACTTCACGGACTGGACAAAACCACTACCTCTACTTGGCTTTCCAGAAAAACCTAAGATCCCCTACCGACGCTTCTTCAACAACGACTTCCAATACCTTCAGCATGCACACGAGACCTCCAAGGAACGATATGCATCTTCACTCACACTTTCAATTCCAGCTGCCCGATATGAATTACCAAACATTGAAGAGCACGCACCAATCTACTGCAAATCAGTTGTCCAATACAACAGGGACGCTCTTCTCGGTATTCAACATTGGCCTGAAAGATGAAAGCTCGGCTATACACACAGACTACATCTGAAGTCAAGTGAAAATGTGAAGCAACCGCTTTGCATCGTTCCAGTTATGGAGATCGTGGAAGATAGGAAATTCGGCTACACTTTCATGAAGGAAATTGTCGTTTGAGAAGCGATACAAGTTCAATTAAGCAGACTTCCCAGATCTAACCGTAAATGACATTGAAGATATGTATCTGCTAAAGGTTCAAGGAAATCCGCTCAACTTTGAACAAGACACACAGTACAACTTCATCGCATCTCTCCTACTCTACATCAGACGATTAATTGTTCAAGAAAGAGTGGAAGATCTTCAGCTGGGAGTGGAAAGTTATCAGAACACCATCAACCTTACTCAACCACAACTCATGATTCCTGAAATTACCGGTATGTCACAATACTCTCTCGTGCAACAACCGACATTTGGAATCACCTACCTCAACAGAAAGCATAAGCTTCGTTTCATGAGGTTCAATGAGATTCAAAAGTTTTGTGATGTCACACTTCAACGAGTTCGTGATGGGTTAGCAGAAAGGTTGGAGGATGAAAAGAAGAGGCTAAAAGAGGGAAGAGAAACTAGGTGGAAAGCTAATGGACGCAGAATGATCAGAAACTTTTTCCATACGATTGAAGGAAGGCTATATCGACGACAACAGATCAGAAGGTTGGAAAGCTATATCGGTGTTCGACCATCATTTCCGGTCTTGACATTCCGCCGACCTGATCCAAAGTTCACAGTCTTTGATACTTAGCTCAGCTCCCATTCTTCTGGTATAAATATTTCAATATATCTATAATATTGTTTGATTTGTAATTACTAAGGCTTGTGCACACATAACAGTGTACGACCCGCACTTTGTATTTAAAGGACCCTGTGGTACGCATCAGTGCCACAATCCTAATATAAGGAGCGAAAGCTTCTTACTTATGAGTAGATTTAATCAAACCTTTCAGTATTTTTCAAATCTGCTCAAAAGACAAGTATTACACCTCAATAAGTAATCACTTGTTGAGGGGGAGTACTATAACACCCATTTCAAGATCGCAGCGGAAGGGACATGGGGTGCTATATACCATCGATTACATCGTACAAATATAACATAACAAAGTTTCATACAAGAAATATTTAATAAACGTTTACCTTAAAAGGTCTATTAAGTTTTTACAAGAGTCCAAAATACTTTAAAGTTTGAAGATACATAGGATAATAAAAAGTCTTCTCATTTTAGTACAGATAAAATACCTTTAAAAATGAGCCATCTTTGTCGATAATCTTCCTTGCGCGGCGACTCAAGCCTGAGGTACTTACGGACCTGAGATAAACATGCTAAAGTCAACAATAATATTGAGTGAATTCATAGAGTTTAGTAATAATAATTAATACAAGTATTTATCATCGGGTAAACAGTATTGCATCGGTACGTTGTCGGGGTTATCAGCATTATAACATAAGAGCTCATGAAACAGAACCTTAACAAGTTTATCATTTGCCCCGGTGGGTAATATTTGCATTTACCTTCATATTCTCAATATTATCGGTGCACGTTGAAAGATGGGCCGCTACCCATTCGCCAGGGCTGGTCAATGCCCAATATGGCATATTCATAATATTTAGCGTTTCAACAAATTAACGGTTCATGATGGGCACTTAATTTGGCAAGGAACACTCAATGTTTTATAATCATGTAATTCGGGTCAAGCATTACCTAAAGCTACCTTGTATTCGTTTGGTAAACTAGCATGCTATCCCCTCGCGAGGTTTATAAAAACATTAAAAGGATTTAAAAGCGAGGCTATAAACTCACCTTAAAGTAGTGGAGTGATCGAGCACGGATAAGGCAATCGAATAATCAAAGCGAATTAGAAATGACTATAACAAGAAACGTGTCTTAAGAGTATGCAAATTGAATAAGAGAATGGGATGCACATTATTATTACTTGATCATATAGTTCAAGGGATTGTACTTAAGGGTTTTCACAAGTTCATATGTTCATGGTTCCCAAAAATAGCAATTTCCGATGTTTACCCATTTACATTCCTTAGTTTTTACTATGGCTCGCAAAACCCTGAAAATGGGGATGTTATCGGACCATTCAAAGATCTTAATCTCAGAGAGCTGGTCCGGTGGCGTACCAAATTATGAGCTAGCCTTAAGGACCTTCAAGGCATTCACAAACACTTTTCACGGTTTCTAACCTCAAAAATGTGTTTGTCGGATGAAAGTCTTATCATTCCATTAGAAGAACTTCGGACGATGACAAGCTACCACTTCATAGAAGAACCTGTGGAGATCTGGATCGTGAAGTAAAACAACTCAATGCAAAGTCGCATCCTATTGTCAAAGGTTCGTTTTGGAATACCCGCGAGGACAAGAGTACACGGTGGTGAGGCGCGAAGATCAAATCCGGGGAAAGTATCCTCATCTTTTCACTGATGAAGCCGTTTAGAGATAAAACGAGTTAAGCTCCGGGACGGAGCTCTCCTTAAGTGGTACGTGCTATGAACATTTCGTAAAATTTCATGTCACTAATTTTAAAATTTTATTATTTAACTATTCTATTTTTTTTAAATAATTAACTTCGTCGGAAGTTATCCGTGTACGTTTAAATCATTCAACCGCGACTGGACTACGTCCATTCTACACTTTTTATGCATTTGGTTCCTTACAATTCTATTTTAAAAGTCATAATTTACTTTTTCTAATTTTTACGTAAACCTTGCACCTTTTACTTTTTACGCGATTTAAATTTACGTTTTAAGGTTTTAACAACGTGAACCAACCCGAGATTATGATAATTTTACATATTTTATGCATTTTAACCTATTTTCATGTTTACAAGTGAGTCTTATACTTATCATTTCTATTTTTTAGTTTACGTTACTTTTATCAAGAACCGGTGTCACTAAACGCGTTTTCAACTCACGGTTTCATTTTTAACGACGTTTAAACACTCCGATAAACCCAAGGCTCTCATGAAATATTAAAATTAGCCATTTTAACACTTCATAACAACTTCATAATATTTTTATAAAACTTTTCTAAAATTCACATTTTCACGTCACCCGGTTCTGCGTAATTCGCGTTTTTAAGACTGTACGCTTGATTAAAACCCCACAAACACACTAATACATCAAATATTAATCAAATATCAATAAAATCTGATTTTTGGCTTGCCTTGGGACCCCCAAAAACGTCCACCCGTTTAT
>LBNU01016488.1:38415-59675 GCA_014162995.1 Artemisia annua | reverse complement strand
GGCCGCGCAAGGAAAGATTATCGATCAAGATGGCTCATGTTTTAAATATTTTATCAAGTACTAAAATGATGAAGACTTTTTATTATCCTATGTATCTTTCAAACTTTGTAAACTATTTTGGGACCTCTTGTAAAACTTAAATAACCTTTTAAGGTGAACGTTTATTAAATATTTCTTGTATGAAACTTGTTTATTATATTTGTACGATGTAATCGATATATAGCACCCCATGTCCCTTCCGCTGCGATCTTGAAAATGGGGGTGTTATAAGTACTTGAATCAAAACATCGTTCTTAAATCTTCAAATCTTGTTGATCTCTCCCCATAAGACTCAAAAAGGTAAATTTTAATCAAAACCGTTTACCAAAACAACATTTGATATGCTATTTCTGAGGGGGAGAAAAAAAAGTGATTAAAATATGATGTCAAAAAGTCTCATCTCGTACGAGCTCGACTCAGAATTGACCCACGAATTGACGAAACAACAAATGTTTGAATTCGAAAGGATTTATCCGATTAGAAAGTACCGTTTCGAGAAACTCTTTCTAGTTGTTTACTTTGACGGGTCTAACTTCCTTTTAGGAATGTTAACAACATCAAGTTAGTTATTAGGGCTAGTTATCACCTAAAAACTGATAATGCATCCCTTTAACTAAGCAACGTAAACGTGTCCCTCGGGTACATGACTATTAAGAGTGGATCAATTCAAAAAGTGCCAACTCTTCCCGCATATGCAAATTTCTGAAACTAATCATGAACATATGTTGAGGGGGAGTATTTCATATAAAATCCAAAACCTCAAGCATCCTTAGCATTGTGAAACTTTAGCAGGTGATCATCAGGTATAGCAGACAACAGTATGTTGAGAGCTTTGTCTTGATTTCTTTTCACAGTAGCAGATAGTTGTGGCTGAGGTGGTTTGGGTTGTCCCTCAACTTCTACTGGTTCTTCATGAACTTGATTGCCATTAGGGATGACAAAAGCACCCGAAACCGACGGGGAAAACCGAAACCCGAACCGGTTGGGTCGGGTTCGGGGACGGGTTGGCGGGTTTGGATGCGGGTTTGGGTATTGATATAATTTTTTATCCGGGTACGGGTTCGGGTAATCCCCGCCCGATTACCCGTACCCGTACCCGTATCCGCTTACCCGAATCTATATCCGCTTTATTGATATTATAATTAACTAGAATATATATACATTATATATAATTTCTTCCATTATATTCTTTTATATATGTATCTCTATTATATTACATATTTTATTCTGTACATGAGTTATCCAAATGGGTTAAATCGTTTGATACGATATTCATTTTCTTTAACTTTAAAAAAAAATATATTATGGTGTTTTCCTTTGTTTTCTCGGTGGATTTTAGTGTGACTTAATATTAATACCGCTATTTAGTCCATATAATACTCAATTGGGGATAACCGAAACCCGCGGGGAAAACCCGAAAAACCTATGGATTTTATAAACGGGTACCCATCGGGTTTTGGGGCGGGTTTGGGTATAGATTTCATAAACGGGTACGGGTACGGGTTCACTAAAACCCGACCCAAACCCGACCCGTTTCCATCCCTAATTGCCATAGACAATGTTATCCCAGAGCGCAGAGTCAGTGATAGCAATGTACTGCCTCATCTTCATGCTCCATAGATCATATTCACCCTTCTTGACTATAGGAATTCGGACAGTGGTGATGGATGGCATTGGTGTAGGTTCAGGTGTCGACATCTTGTAGGGTTGGTTTAGAAAATCGGTTTGGTTTAGGGTTTCTTCTTAATCAGAGTTTCCACACAAGCTCTGATACCACTTGTTGGATCGTTATACTCTGACCAAACTATTTTATATAGCTTGTTAAGGGCTTAGCAGTCTTGGATAAATCCTAAACTACTAACAATGAAACACTGAATTACTCTGTTTAAGTATGCGGAATTTACTTAACAAAGCTAAGAAGAATAACAAACTTCAACGATTATATTAACACCTTGAATCTGCTTATCGAATACAGACTCACAAACAACCCTAATATCTCTAATATCGAACTTTAGCTTTTCTCTAAAATCGTATATCTCTAATGTTTACCTAGGGATCCTTTTATAGGCACAAGGAAAACCCTAGTCAGTTTACAATACTTGAACGACAAGTAAACTAACTCTAACTTTAGAATATTCTAGAATTTACATAATATTCCTAATCTAATCTTTGCATGTCGTCAGTCTTTTAATCCTTTGCAGTACTTTGACTTTATTCAACGAGCAGCACTTTGATCTTGAGCAGTACTTTAACTTATATACTTAAGCAGTACTTTGATGTCCAGCAGTACTTCAACATTTATACCCCAATACAACTTAAGAACCCTAAAGGTAAAAGAAAATCTGCATGTTGAGTTCCTAGAAAACAAAGTGAATGTCAAAGGAACTGGACCAGATAGGCTGTTTGATCTTGATACTCTAACCCATACCATGAACTATGTGCCTATCTCTACAGGTACATCTTCTAATGATTTTGCAGGTTCATTAGAGTTTGTTGATGATGATGAACCAAGCTTGGATCAACAAGATGATCAAGATGAATTCATTTTGCCTATTTGGGGACTATGCAGATTATGATGATGTTGCAAAGACCGGAGATGCTCAACCTTCTAAAGCAACAAAAGTGAACACCGGAAATAATGAAAGCAGTGGAAATTTAGATTCCACTACTAGGCCAAAAGATTCCACTGCTAGACCAGAAGTTGCAAAGAATGTTGAAAGCAGTGGAAATACTAATTCTACTGCTAGGCCAGAAGTTTCCACTGCTACACCTGAAGTGGAAAATTCAAGTCCAGTTACACAGGAAGCTCAAGCCAGTGATGTTGAAATATCAAATATGCCTACTGAGATTGACATTCCTCAAACTCCCATACCACAGTTCATAAATCACATCCTCTTGAAAATGTGATAGGGGATGTAAACTCACCTGTGAAGACTAGAAGACAATCAAAGATGGCTGACATTCATGGCTTTATCAGTGAAATTTATGAATCTAAGGATCATGAAGGCAAAAATGAATGTCTGTTCATGTGTTTTCTGTCTCACATGGAACCAAAGAATGTATTCAAGGCACTTGAAGATGAAAGCTGGGTGGAAGCAATGCAAGAAGAGTTGCTTCAGTTCAAAATTTAGAAGGTTTGGGTGCTTTGTGATCTACCTAAAGGCATGAAAGTCATAGGTACCAAATGGGTGTTCAGAAACAAGAGAGATGAAAGAGGGATTGTCATAAGAAACAAGGCTAGGCTTGTAGCTCAAGGATACACTCAAGAGGAGGGTATTGACTATGAAGAGGTGTTTGCCCCAGTTGCAAGAATAGAAGCAATTAGGCTTTTTCTAGCTTATGCATCCTTTATGGGCTTCACAGTCTATCAAATGGATGTAAAAAGTGCTTTTCTATATGGGCAAATTGATGAGGAGGTATATGTTTCACAACCTCCAGGCTTTGAAGACCCTGAAAATCCAGACAAAGTATACAGGGTAGTTAAAGCATTGTATGGACTGCATCAGGCACCAAGGAAGTGGTATGAAACCCTAGCAACTTATCTTTTGGATAATGGGTTTCATAGAGGAAGAATTGATCAAACTTTGTTCATCAAGAAAGACAAAAATGATATCTTTCTGGTTCAAGTGTATGTTGATGATATTATTTTTGGCTCAACAAAGCCAGAGATGTGCAAAGATTTTGAGAAGCTTATGAAGGATGAGTTCAAGATGAGTTCTATGGGTGAACTCACATTCTTTTTGGGACTTCAAGTACAACAAAGGCCAGATGGAATCTTCATTAATCAAGACAAGTATGTGGCTGAGATACTTAGGATGTTCAAGTTCACTGATGCAAAGTCCTCAAGCTCACTTGCAGATAGGGGTACACATCTGCTTCTAAAAGAAAATAGTGGAGAAGCAGTTGATGTACACATGTACAGATCTATGATTGGTTCTTTGATGTATCTCACTTCATCAAGGCCAGACGTTATGTTTGTAGTTTGTGCTTGTGCAAGGTTTCAGGTCACTCCCAAAGAATCACACTTGACTGCAGTGAAGAAGATTTTCAAATATCTTAAAGCATATCCTCATTTGGGATTATGGTACCCTAGAGAATCTCCTATGGAATTGGTTACCTACTCAGATAGTGATTATGCTGGAGCTAGTTTGGATAGAAAATCCACAACACGTGGATGCCAATTTCTTGGGTGTAGATTGGTGTCCTGGCAGTGCAAGAAACAAACAATGGTGGTTACTTCATCAACTGAGGCAGAGTATGTGGCTGCTGCAAGTTGCTGTGCTCAAGTTCTATGGCTTCAGAATCAACTTTTGGACTATGGGTACAATTTCATGAATACCATCATTTATATTGACAATAGTAGTACCATATGCATAGTTAAGAATCCTGTTCAACACACAAAGACTAAACATATTGAAATTAGACATCATTTTATAAGAGATTGTTATGAGAAAAGGCTAATTCAAGTTGTCAAAATCCATACTGATGATAACTATGCTGATTTGTTAACAAAAAGTCTTGATGTGGGTAGATTTCAGTACTTGGTGACAAGTATTGGAATGCTAAACCCATAAAATTTTTGTGTCTAATGGTCTTTGGTGTTGAGGGGAGGTTCTTGGTACTAAAATTGTTGTATATGTTTGTATAAGTGTGTATATGTCTTTGCTTGTAGTTTTGTTTGTCCACTAACTTTTATGCAGAGATTAAGTCAATCAGTGGAAACAAAAAGGCAAGCAGTGGTTATTATTACTCTCACAGTGGAAAAAGAAAAACAGAGAAACTACAAGTATATCTATCAAGAGAAAAGTTTCATTGATTCAAAAGGAGAGTACATTACAAACACTATCAAAACACAATCATAAAACCTAAAACTACCTACACCCTACACAAGCTACTCCATTGGCTTCTTGCCCTTGCCTTGATAGTTGTGCTTGTTCTTCAATGTACTCTTCCTTTTGTTCTCAAAAATTGATTGCATTCTAGGACAAGCAAGCCCAATAACTTGTGGTGGAGGCCTTGGTAGTCTAGCAGGCGTCTCAGGAATGGAAATTTGCTTCATATTGGACAGAGCTGCTCCCAAAGCTTTATTCAGAGCTCTTGGCAACTCCTTTGCCATGGAATAAGTCTCATCATCATCATCAGAAGAGCTAGAGTAAAACTCAAGAGATGGTGCAGGCTCATCAACAGGTGCTGGCTTGGGATTAGGCTTAGAAGCATTCTTCTTTGTTGGTTTCTTGGATGTGGAGGCTGATGCACAGGGTGGAAAGTAACTTGCCCACCCTGATGCCTCTAAAGATGATTCAGAGGACATCTCAATCTCTGTGTCTGAAGAGGAATCAGATGAGATGTAGATAATGTTAGGAAGTTTGCTCATGGTGACTTTTAGGGATTTTGTGAAGATATAATGTGTTTTGGTGAAGAATATAGAGAATCGAGTCACTTTATATAGGCCAAGTTAACTAAAAGGTCTCATTAATTGAGATATTTACTTTCACCTATTTAGGTAGGTTGAAAAGTAAATATAGATATTATCGGGTTGACTTTGGAAGATATTTGTGAATAGTGGCTTGGTTACAAGTAACTTTGGTTAGGCATAAGCTTGGTTATAATTATTGTGTTTTATTATACTAACTTTTTCAAGTTCATAATCAATCTTTGCTGGGAGTTGATCATTAAAGGTGTATAACTGAGATACACAACAAATGGTTATTGATTCACCATGTCTAATCCACATAAGAATCAACTAGTCTAGAGCAAACGGCTACTGGTAAAGACTTCTCAAATCCGTTTATGGTTGATAGTTTACCAAAAACTATATGGTTATCAACTCACCATATTCTTTATGATTAAGAGTTGGCTAGTCCATAGCAAACGACTCATGGTAAAGACATATCAAATCCGTTAATAGCTGGTAGTTTGCTAAAAACTATGAAGAAAGCAGTTTGATTTTTATATATTAATTTTACCACTGCTTTTAAAAATTTTGTGAAAAATTCCCACTGCTAGTTCACAGTTGCCACTGCCAGTGTTATTTTTACCACTGTTGAACTAGCCGTTACAACTGTTGTGTCAGTAACAAATTTTTTACTTAGCCATTGAGAGTAACTGCTTTCCACATTAATAGGGTAAATTTTTTTTTGGAAGATTATCTACTTTCCTAATTATATTTATTCTCTTTAAGATAAATATTTTCCATAGATAATTCTTTCTTGCGCATAAAACTCAAACCCTAGCACTATATATATTTTTCTCTCAATTGGCGAGTTCATTATTCAATTCATACTAACACAACTTATTTTTCATCAAAAGTTACTATGGCATCAATCACTTTTGCAGTTGAGCACAACCAAGTGGCAAATTTGGAAAAGTCAAACGACAAGAGTGGTCCTCTTTTTCATCAGATTGTGGACTTTCTAAACACTACTCATGTGAGGTATGCTTTACTTCTTAATCCCACAATCTATATCTCTCAAATCAAGCAGTTTTGGAACTCTGTTGAGTCCATAACCATTGAAGATGGAGATACACATGAATCTGTGGATGCTCTTAGAGCCACAGTGGATGGGGTAACTATTGATGTTACTGAGTCATCCTTGAGGAGAATTCTCCAATTGGATGATCTCAATGGTATCATCACATTACCTATGCCAGAAATTTGGGAAAGTGTATCTTCCATGGGTACAATACCACTAACAAAAGGGCTACTTTCAAAAAGAGTGGTTTTTGTCCTCATTGGAGATTTTTAATTCATACTCTATTACATAGCCTTAGTCCTAAGGAAACATCTTCTGAACAATTTAGTTCACCAATGGCTTACCCTTTAGTTTGTCTAGCTAAAGATAGGATTTTTAAATTGTCTAAATATATTTTTACAAGTATGCAAGGCAATGTAAAGAGTTCAACAAAATTTTTGATGTATCCAAGGTTTGTGCAAGCAGTGTTAAATGAATTTCAACTGCAACCCCATAAAAGAGTTTACAAAATCCATTGCCTTAAGCCCAAAGTTTTTCAAAATATGGATAAAGTTGGCAATTGGGTTTTTACACCACTTTTCCTCAAATGCTTGCTAAAATTGCACAGGTACAAGGTGCAGATGCAACAATCCCAGTTGTATCTCAAAACACACCTACTATAACTGTTCCATCTATTGATTATACTCCACCAGTTACTCATACATATGAGAGGAGGCAAAAACAGTCATCTCCTCTCATCCCAACACAGCATGTTCCTGAGCCTTTTGGTGTTGGAACAAGCAGTGGTGGTTCAAGGCTTCAACCTAGCCCTGCTAGGGTGGATTCTGAATTATTGCCCTATGATTCACCTCTCCCAACAGGTAACAAGGTTGGAAGTGTTGAGGGCAGTGAGCAACCAATGGAATTGATGGCATTGTTTACCCAATTAGCAAAGCAGGTTGGATCTCTAGAGAAAGACTTGGCACAAGTAAAGGAGCAACATGCCAAGGATGTTACAGCTTTGAAATAAGAGATTCAAGCCTTGAAGGATGAAGTACAGGGGTTACAACAAAAGAAGAGGACTGCAAAGTTGATGGTTTCTTCTTCATCCTCTCCCAGTGAAGATTTCTTTGAAGATTTTGGGAATTCTCCCAAACAGGGGAGGAAAATAGATGCTGAAACCAAGGGGAGGAGAATTGATTTCAGAGAAGAAGATGATTTTGATGCTGATGTTGATTTGGAGTTAAAGATTTGGCATTTGAGGAAATGGATGATATTGAAGAGCAAGAAATTCCTCTACACCATCAACTTGATACAGATCAACCAGGGCAAAAAGCTTTCACTGCTGCAACAAATATTTCCACTGCTGATCCAATTCCCACTGAAGTTCACATTACCACTACAGAGCAAATGGTTCCCACTGCTAGACAGACCATTACCACTGCAGAGGAAGAAATTGAGAAGATAAGAAAAGAAAAGGGTAAAGCAGTATTGCAGAGGGAAGAGCAACCAAAAAGGAAAGTTAAAAGGAGAGTACAAGCTCAAGTTGATTATTGATGTAGGCAGAACTAGCTAGTGCAAGCTCAAACCACGGATCGTTGTCCCAACGAGGGTTGAATATGGATCTCGTCACTCAAGACCGTGAGCTATGTGTGATGAATTGGTTAAAAAGAAGGTTTTTGTTTTGTTTATACTACAATGACGAATTAAAACAAAGGAAAGCGGTAAAACGACATGAAATAAGTAAACAAGTAAAGTTGCATGTAATAAAGCGATTAAAGAAAGCGGTAAGTAAAGTGCGATAAGAAATGAAAGCGGTAAATGAATTTAAAAGACAATGTGTTTGCAAAGCGACTCGAATAAGTTCATTAAGCTTGAGGTAAAAGTTTGTGACGAGTTATTTTCCTTTCTCTAGATTAGTTTTTGATTAATCTTTTGAAAGGATAACAACTCTAAACGTGTGAATTAATCGTCCAAAGGTTTTCGTCCTTTGAGTAATCAAATCACACGTCTAAATAATCTTTCGATTATTTAACACAAACGTTTAACGCTCTCACTTAACTCACAAACTCGAACCACTAAGCAAAACACGATTTAAAACTACTCGAGACTCATATTAAAAACATAAAGCGATAAATAAATGAAAAGACTTGTAAAACATTAAAAGTAATAAAAGTTTAAAACTAAAATTAAAAAACACGAGACTTTGATAATAAAACGTAACTAAAAAGATTTTAGAAAATTTTGACAGCATAACGTTTAAGTTTAAGAAAATAAAAACCTCACTCGATAAACGATGAGGTGAAACAAAAGCCCAACTCGGCTTGTAAAAGAAAAATGAAATAAGAAAGAAATGAAAAGGTCCAAACTCGCTATATCTTTCAACCCATACTCGCTACTAATTGAATATCATACTCGCTAGTTATTATTTACCCATACTCGCTATTCCTTGAAACTCCTACTCGCTAAACTCTAGAGCCCCATACTCGCTAGGATTTTTCATCCCATACTCGCTAGGTTTTTCTAGTCATACTCGCTGGAACTAACTGATACTCGCTAGATTAATGTTTGATACTCGCTAACAAGGCTTCATACTCGCTAGACCCTAAATCAACTCGCTAAACCCTAAACTTTTAATACCAAACTCGCAAAAATATTAAGAAAAATGAATAGAACTCGAATTTTAACGTGACAAAAGATTGAAACTGATTGGAAACTAAATAAAACTTTATGTAAACAATTTAAACAAAAGCTAAATAAGCTTAAAAATAAGCTAACGACTCACGAACCAAATACCATGCAAAGGTGACAACACTTATAAAAGCTTTAAGAAAAAAATTAAAATGACATGAAAATAAGCTTGAAAGATTAAAAGACTTAAAAGAAAGCTTGTAAAGAACTCAAATAAGCTAGAAATAAGACGTTAAATAAGCTTGCATTCAAAATAAAAGTTACACTAAAGCATAAAAATAAGCTAAGCTACACCTAAACTACTCCTAAATCTAACCTAAAGCTAACCACTAAAACTAACCAACCTTCTAAATGAGGTGGTGATGTTAATTTATAGGCCAAGGCTTTCACATGTTTGTCATTGTTGCACGTTTAGCCCTTGAACCTTTACAATTCATGATATTGCACGAAAACTAAGTTACAAACTACTAAACGTTCTTAAACATTAAACGTAACACTAATGTAATCTTGAGGATTCGAGTTGACGTTTCTTCCAAAGGTCTTCAAAAGAGTTAAAAGCGACATCTTGCTCAAATGTGGAGGACAAGTGTCTCATGAATTTTTCTTCGAGCCTTTAAGGAATACATTTGTCTTAGGCTTATCTTAAGTAAATATCATCATTGACTCGGATTTTAGACTCTCTTTCACATCTCGTGCTCGTTTTAGGCTTTTTGGTTGTTTTTGATGTCATTTATGCAATATCCTTCCCTGCACGATCACAAACACAAAAACACGATATCTTTGGCGTTTCACGTCAGTTTTTGGTCTTTTCTACACTTAAACTAAGGTCAAAAGTATGTGTAAAATAGCACATATCAATTATGATGCTGAAGTTGCCAGAAAGATTAGAGAAGATGAAGTTGCAGACTTCATGGAGGCTAAAAGATTGGACAAATTGGAAACCACTGCTCCTATGGATGCAAATCCAATTTCCACTGTTCCACCTACAATTCTAAGAGAGAAGACTCCAGATTTCACATATGTACCTACAGCTGAAGAAGTTGAATTATTGGTTAAGCATGATGCAGTAATCAAGAAGAAAGCAATTGACCTTGTTGCAGATAAGACTTTAACTGAGGAACAAAGAACAGCTCAGTTGAAAGATTTTATTGAGATGAAGAACAGACAAGCACTTCAAGAAGCAATTAATTCAATCAGAAAGGGTCAAAAGAAATCAAGGCAACCAACCAAAGCACAAGTGATTTCATGGATGAAAACTTATTGTTGTCATGTTGGTGGCTGGAAAATGCATAAATTCAAAGGGATGACCCATGATCAGGTTGAAGGTGTCTACTACAGAGTTAAAAGGCAAGATCTTGACTTTATTCCTATGAACTCTGAAGAAGAAGAAAGAAGATTTCCTCACCTGAAGAGAAAGGCTAAAGATTCAGAACCTCGGACTCAAAAGAAAACAAGATTTGTTGAAAAACAAAAGGTTTAGTCTGAGAAATTCACAAAAGAACAGCTGACTGATATGATCTTGATAGAAGAAGAAGATTTTTATCCAGACCCACTGCAAGTCAGACATCCTATCATTGATTGGGAAGTTTACACTGCTAGCAACTTTGCTTCAACATGGAAAATTACAAGGCTAGGTGGTGAAACTTCATCATTCATTCAGTTTGAAGAACTTATCAAAGCATGTGACAGAGATGATCTTGATGCACTGTGGAGATTGGTTCAAGAAAGATGTGATGCTGGTAGTCTTAAAGATGTGAAGGAAATGCAGTGATGGGTTGATTTAAGAAGGCTCTATGAACCAAACATTAATGATAACTTTTGGAAGTTTGAAGCTATAGGTGTGGAAACTACATGGATTTATTATGACTCATGTGAAGTTCATCATGTTTCTACAAAAGCTGGAGTGGATGCTTTTATGTTTGCTGAGAAAGAATATCCACTTAGAGCTGGAACTCTTACTTCAATGTTGTCAACACAAATAAGAATCCATGAAGATACTGAGAAGGTAAGAGCATTGATAAAAAGGATTCAAGAACAATGTTCAAGAGCTGTTCAAGCATTAAGAAGAAAGTGAAGTGTTTTGAAGAATTCCTCAAATCCTAAGAGATGATGCAGATTGAAGAAACTTATTGATTTGCAGAGAAATCATAAGTTTAGGGGAGGATTGCTGGGAATAAAGCTAACAGTTACCATTGATAAGCTTGTGGAAGACACTGCTGAAGAATGCACTAGCAGTGGAAACACATTACCACTGCTAGTACATATTATTACCACTGCTGTTAGGATAACTGTTATGTATTCGAATATAGATAAATATAGAAAAGATCTTTGTGTATATTCTATTCTGTCAGTTTTATATTTATCTTGTAAAGGACTCCTTGTGCTATAAAAGGAGGTCCTAGGTCATTGTTCTAGGTACGTATCAACATTAGAAAGCTTCAAGGTGTAAACCTAGTGATAAGCAAGATCACTCGTATTATTATCAATAATATTGAAGCTTTGGTGTTAAACTTACAACGGTTCTCACTTACATTATATCATACAATAAATATTCTTAGTATTGTTAAGTATATTCCGCGTGCTTAATAATATAACTCAAAGTATCACTCTAACACAAGGCGTGTGTTTAGATCCTACAACAAGATACCTTAAAAATTGACAATTCAACATATTTTCAAAGTTAAAGTAATATACTTTTTATTGCGGTATTGGTAAACCAATTAAAAAAAGACAAACCACTATATCGTGCTACTACATGAGTCAAAAGAGCCAAGTTCTTTCGATAATTCTGTCATATGCCTAAGCATGTAGTGGGGCTCGGAAACCGTTACAATCAATCAACCTGAAGACTATTTAAAACAACCATTCACTTGCAAGAACTCGCTAGAGCATATTACCGCACAAAGCGAACCAAATGCATTATGCCTTGCAAGTCATTGGTTGATTGTAAAGCTAGTCATCAACAAAGAGTTATAAGACTTTAATTAAGAAAACATATTACAAACTATTAATCTTGCTAGTCTTGTCTCGGAGCAAATTACCGTGCGAAGCGAACCACTTAGTGACACATAAGATTTTGCAAGATAAGACTCCCTCCGTCCCAAAATAAGTGTCTAGTTTGACTTTTCAGAGTCAAACTGCTTCCACTTTTACCTTTAATATTTTTCTTTGTGTTACATAATACTTAATGAAAAATTATACCAATGAAAAATACACTTAAAACTCAATCCATTCATATATTTTGCTTCAAGTATTATATAACACCCGCAAAAATAGATAAGGTCAAAGTTGAACCAGTTTGACTCTGAAAAATTAAACTGGTCATTTATTTTGGGACGGAGGGAGTAATTTATAATAATTCTTCGTTTCATAGTTTTTAGTCATGTTTATTTATATTTTTCGAATAACCCTTTGTTTTATACTTTAGTCATTACGTATACAAAAAGCAAATGCTAAACCATCTACTAAACAACTAAAACAAACATAACCATTATCAATACAACTAACCATTAATAAATATGCAAAATATTAATTTACAATTAATATATACTTACACAAGGCTCTTATTGGTTTTCGAGCTAGGTACCGTTGGATCACATACATCCATAAATCGATATCGTAAGCCTTATAAAAATATATGTTAACACATCAAGTTGATTACAATAATTAAAGATAGGATTGTTCCCCAACCTAAGAACTAATTATATATTTAAAGATACCGGGTGTCATACAAATTGTATCATAAAATCTATAAATTAAATCAACTAATTTGCATATTAAATTCACTTAACAATTTAACCAAGAATATATGTCAAATATCAAGATTCATGACTAGTGATGAAAACATGCACGTTTTCACCACGAATATCCAATTAAAAATTAATCATGGAAACAAATAACGTTATATTACATATAATCATATATTAAATATCCATATAAAATTGCACACAACCCAAAGTTCTCCTTAGTTTTATAACCCTTAAAGCACGAAACTTTCTAAATTAAAATCGCTCAAAGGGCTTAATAAAATTCAAGATTGACTAATAACCCTAAATTTGTCCAATTTTATGACTTTCAATATGGCTATTGTCATGTTGAGTTTCTGTTAGCATCAAAGAAATATAAAGAAGTGATGGTCATTCTCATACGTGTAACTTCATAATGTGTCGTAGAATATAGTCAATAGAATAGTCAATGGGCTTATGGTTTGGACTAATCTAATAGGTTAGTATTACAAGTTAAATCATAATATATAAAAATCCAATCCAAGCCCAAGCCCAATGAAAGCCCATCTAGTCCAAAGATGGAAGTATATAAGGCACCTTACCTCTCATTTGTAAGGTGTGCTTGTGTGTGTAAGTGTGTGTTTTATATGAAAAGCTCTCTTATTTATTGATGAGTGTGTAAATACTCATCATTTTTATCATATTTTAACTGCCAAAACACGTGAAAACGCTCGGAAATACATCAAAATACTGAAATTATCCCAGGGTCGTGTTTTATATGCAAAATGATAAAAAAACAAATGAAAAACGAACAAAGTGTTGCATAATTGGCAGTTTCAGTCCCTCAACTTTCAAAACTTGTCAAAATCAGTCCCTAGCCATTTAATTTGTAAGCAAAGTCATCAAAGGTCCTTGGAAAATCAAAAGTTTTCATTTTTGGTCCTTTGGTGAAAAGTTTCAAAAGTTGTCAAATTTAGTCCCTGAACTTTGAAAGATTGTCAAAATAGCCCCTGGGATTTAAATTTTGGAAAATATCAATCATGGTCCTTGTGTTAATGAACTTTGGCAGAAATGGTCCTTGGATTGCAAGTTTGGAGATTGAACATGTTTGGTCCCTGCAGTTTGGAACTTGGCAACTTTGGCCCCCGGGAAGTATACTTTGAAAAATAAAGTTCAAGATGACCTTGGGAATTCAACACTTGTCAAGAATGGTCTTTGTAATGAGTTTGGAAGATTGTCAGATTTGGTCCTTCAGAAATCAGAAGTTACATCTTTAGTCCTTGTATTTATTTACAAAACCAATTGGACTTTTGTTACACACTTCACCAAATCCACTAAATAAATCAAAACCCAAAACTTAAACAAACCCACCTCAGGCCCAGCAAATCCTTAGCCCAATCCCATCCCCACATTTTATTTACCTTTTTTTTATATAACTCCCAAAGTCAAAAAACCCAATCAACTTCATCCTTTTCATCCCTTTTACCCGCCATACTTACACCCTCCTCCCTAGCTTCTCTGCAACACTCCACACCTCCCCATCACCTCAAAAGCATACTCCACCTTCACCTCTCCCAACCTCTCATAAATGTGTACCTACCACTGTCCACGCTGGCAATCCCACAACCCAATCTTGGCGCCAAATTCTAATTGAGGGCTGTGATTACTCAACCTTCAATCCTGTGGTTGGGATTTGTTCATAGGAAGCACAGAAGTAATAGACAGCTGTTTTCACTCATGGAGAAAGCACAAGGAGCAAGGAAACCCTAGATAGCACTTTTAGTATAAATAGTGAGCTTGTAAGCCTCATAAGGCATTCCCTTTCTTTGTATCTTTTAAAATTCAGTACTTTAACATTAGCTTTGTAATCTCTTTCATCAATTTAATTTAAGTATCAATTTATTTTCAAGTTTTTATTCAGAATTTTCATTTTATTTCAAAGTTTAGCAAAAATCTTTATTTATGCTTCTTTATTGTCTTAAAGTAATCCAGAAGCTCTTATAAGCTTCCTTTTTATTATTTCAAGCTTCAAAACAGCAAATATAAAAATATACAAAAAAAAGAGACAAATCAACTGAAAAAAAAAGTTGAAGAAAGAAGAAGAAGAAGCTGTAGCATAAATGATGATGGAACATGGTTTAGAGCTCATGGGAGAATAGGATTGTTGTTTTGAGTTCTGGTTCATATAAGATCTTGACTTTGTACTTCTTGTAAGACAGTTTACTTTTCCATTTCCTTGCATAATCTGTATAAATTGCTATGATTGTTGTTTGATGTTTACTTGTGTCTTTTTATGCTCATATTTGCTTCGGGTAAGCCTAATTCTCAGTTTCATGTGATAAATCTGTCATTTACTTTACAAACATTGCTTAAACAGTTTCAATAAGAGTGTTTGGAATTGTAGGTTTGACTGTATTGTAGTTGTTATTTGGGGTTCAATTCTCTTTAGGCTACTTACTTAGGACCTAACTGACTTCAATCAATCCTTGTTTTGGTCATTTACACAGTAAAAGTCAAAGATCATGGTTACTACTTGGTAATGCTGAACTGTTGTGAATTTGGATAACAAGTCTTTGAATTCAGTTTAAAGTTAGTTTTGGTAGTCAAATCTCACTCCATTTAGACTTAACATATCTCTATTAATCATTTAGGGGCAGTTTAGATTTACCAAAGTCAAAATAGTTCACAATATTGCAAAAGTCAAACTTGTATGCTGTTGGAATGGGACAGATTTCAAAGGTCTTTCTAGGACTTATTAGTGAATGAAAATGCAATTTGTTTGTTGATTTGTAATCTGTGGTAGCTTGTTTATCAAGATCAAAAAGCATTTTTCAGTTTGGAATTCATTAAGTTCCTTAAATTTGAGTCCATAGTTGACTGTTTGACTGAAACTTCCCCTGCATCCAGATTTTTGCCAATGTTTAATTGCCCTTAGTTTGTTCAATTATTGATCATTTCTTGTGTTCTTTGGTGATTTAGATAGCCCCCTAGGTGGTAATTAAGTTTATGCCTTTTGTTTTCCCCTAAGTGCTTATTAAACTGCTTAATTTGCCCCTTACTTTGGTGTCTTTTGCATTACTGCTGCTGCTGCTGCAGTATGATCTTGTTGTTGAATATTTGATTTTTGTTTTGTTGATGTTCTTGTTTGATCCCTGTTGTTGTTTGTTGTTGTTGTTATTATTGTTGTTGTCTTTCTAAGCTTATTTGAGCATTTGGCGTATTGGTGTTGTGTGCATTTGCAAGAAGAAAAAAAAAGATTTGAACACAAAAAAAGTTTTGATCCATGAATCTGTTCTTATGATCTGAATTCAAGTTGTGTGTTTGTTGAAATATGTTTTCAAATAGAACAGAGTTTGTACGTTTGTGTTTGTGTTAAGGAATCAGTAAAAGAATAAAAAAAAAAATAAATAAATAAAATAAATTTTGTGCAAAAAGTGGGGTTCGAACCTAGGACCTCAAGCACACACAGACACAACCATATAACCCCCTTCCAACTGCTCTGGGGCACCAGTTCCACTTATGCTTCCTCTTTTTATTTATTTATAGGAACATTGTCCATCTAGCTTATTTTCACTGTTGAGCTTATCACAGCTTATCTGTGGTGGCTTTTACTAAATTAGTAATTTTCTTAGCTTAGTTTTAGTTTAATTTAATTACCAAAAAATTTTCAGATTTATTAAAATCAGTTTAGTATTTTTAGTAATTAATTTAGTTTAAAAGTTAATTTAATTCATTACAAATAATTAAATAGTCTAAAAAATATTTTTCTTTTTCCAAAAATTTTCTTTTATTATTAGAGTTGTAGAAAAATCGTTTTTATCCCCGTAGGACCTTCATAGTTTATAATTCGCGTTTTTACTTGCGCGATGACGTTAATTTAGAATTAACGTCACGTTTTTGTGTTTAATTGTGTTTTAGGATTCCCGATACCTAATCATGTTTCCCGTAGTATTTTAGGATTTCCCTAGTTTGCCAATTGCCTTTTGTTCCCTTTAGGTTAATTTATTTCATTCTCGTTCGTTAATTTTCCAATTTCATTAATTAAACGTACCATAACTCCAAACAACCTTTCACAACCTCATACAAGTCTTTAATCTCGATCTTTCACGAAACTTTCCATTCACACCTCGTTGGAGTACGACCCGGGGAATCACTTCCCAGTCTCACAAATATCACATTGCACGAGTTTACGAGGTAATCTTTTTCCTAAAAGGTTTACTTGTATGTCTCCACGTCTTGTTGTCACTCACGATAACATTGACCTCACTTTGTTGGTATTTTTGATAAATTGTTTTTGCACACACCAAAACACAACGAATCATTTATCTTTCTAATTTCTCTCTCTAAAACACATACATATATATCATCAAGTCACCAATTCTCATCTATAATAGTTTGATAAAGTTGTTTTCTTTAAGGTCTATCAAGTGGTATCAAGAGCTTAACAATGATTTAGGAGTGTTTTTGTGTGTGTTTTTTCGTATTTCTTAAGCTACTATCACGTTAATCTTAAAAAGTTTGTATCTTTATTGTTTTTTTTTTGTGTTTTTAACACTCTTTTGCTTTAAACTTGTGTTCTAAACATTTTCAAACAAAAAAGTTTCAATCTTTTTCAAAGTTCATAGCTTAAAAAATTCGATTTAGTTCTTGTACTTGTTTTCGAAAAATTTAAAATTTTCATAAAAATTATCAAGTTTTCAACTTTCTTGAAGTTTAGGTGTTTTTAAGCAAAGAAGTACAAAAATCTTGGATTTAAAACATGTTTTGGGTGTGCTTTTTGCTTAATCAAATCTCGACCAAACTTATGCTATTTATCGAGAAAAATTGATCCTAAATTATCGAGAACCATTGACCCTAAATTATCGAGATCTTCATGCGTTGTTCTTCAAGTACTTTGGTGGATTACTCAGTGGTTTCTATCTTTTATAAGTTAGAAATATCACTTCGACTTTGGATAACTATCTAAATTGTATAATCTAGATAAGTTCTTGAATTATTTCGATAAGTGAAAAGTTATCGAGAACCTTTGCTGAATTTTATCGAAAACTTTGCAAATTTATCGAGATCACTTGCCAAATGTTATCGAGAACCTTTGCAAATTTATCGAGAAACTTTCACCAAAAGTTATCGAAAACCTTTATTGCATTTTATCGAGAACAGTTACAAACGTTGTTGAGAACTTAGGTCATTTATCGAGAACTTACATAATTTATCGAGAACTTGGGTTATTTGTCGAGAACTTGGGAATTTGGTTGATTTTCGACGACTAAACCTCAAACGGCTATAACTTTTGATCCGTAACTCCGTTTTTGACGAAATAAATGTCAAAACGACCGTGAGATCGAGAAGAACGACACGCTGAATGATTTATCGATTCAAGCGAAGTTTCGAGCCCTAAATCCTCTCCGAGAAGAAGTTATTGAGATTTTAAGTTTTCAGACACGATTTTCACCACAAACCCTTCACCAAACTCAACTCCTATTTCGTTGGAACGATCCGAGATCAACTTTATCAATCAAACTTAATCAATGGCAACTCAACAAGACATTCATGCCGCCGGTGCTGAAAACCGACCTCTCATGCTTTCAAAGGGTGGTTATTCACAATGGGCTAGTAGAATGCTACGCTATCTTAAGAGCAAAACGAATGGAAATCTTCTGGTTAATTCTGTTTTGCACGGTCCTTTCAAACCAAGAGAAATACTAGACCCTGGTGATCCGAATGGAACCCCCCCAGTACCACCTTTCCACAGACTTCAGAATGAGACTGACTACACCGAAGAAGATCGACAACAAATCATTGCTGATGATCAAGCATTTCACCTTGTTGTTCTTGGTCTACCAGAATCGACTTATGCTACAGTGGATAGTGAAGAAAGTGCTCATGCAGTCTGGGAAAGAGTTAAGAAGCTTATGTATGGAACGGATATCGGGAAACAAGAAATGGAAACACAATTTACTTAAGAACTCGCAAATCACTCAAATCCTAATCCATAAGTCGATAGCTCAGATTTGAGAGTATGCCCATTGATATAAGTTTGATAGGATATATCTGTCATAGCGCATCTCGGCTCCGTTCCACTCAAATAGGGTTCGCAAGTTGCGTGAGGAGTTTGATGAGTCGAAGTCTCGTTTTGTAAACAGATATGAAGCATTACCCAGAAATGTTCTTACTCTGAGACGAGGCTCTCCTAGGCTCGTATATCATTTCCAGACGGTCGCATATAGAATCGCATTGGGATCATAATCCTCAAGACGTAGTACGTTCAGTGTCTCTGCTGCTGATCAGCAGGCGATCGTATTTTACCCATTGTATTTCAGTCGAGGAACAACAGGAGATGTACGGAGGATCAGAACAGAGTATGCTTGACTAGACGCATATTATGAAGTCCTCTAAGCAGTCTTCTTGTCGATGCATACAAACCATTTACACCAATTTCCCGTTTCTAGCAGATGAATACCACACACACCAAATCGATTTCATCGCTAATCTCATGTCTATGTAACTGTCTCACTCATCGAATCATATTAGACTCAGTCATCCAAACACGTTTCTGTAACTAGTTCTCGAACTAACAATAGACAATCATTAAGAGTTTCATCAGATAAACTTACTATGGGTGAATAGTTTTTCCCTCCTCATAACTCTCTCTCTCAAGTTCATCGACATAAACCATTTGACACAGTAGTCAGATCTTCTCGCAAATAATATTTCCAAAAGATTTCCATCTGATAAATTCTAGTTTTAAGTCAAAGACGCCTCTTCAATCCTGAGGTGTTTCAACCCTTTTTCCCTCGCGAACAATAGAGTATTTATTGAACTGATTAGATATTTATTCCGAGCACAACGTCACTTGCTTAATCCTTAGTAGATCAATAATAGCCAAGGTTTTTTCTATGAATGGATCTGATCCATAATATTCGACACCGCTAGAAGATCATTTACTACCAACTTATGTAATATTAACAGATAGAACACCTGAGACATAAACTCCCGTTAACACAAGGAAGTATTCTCGAACCGAAGGTTAATTGCAATAACAATGGGCAATGCCGGGCTAATTGGTTGGAGATCGGTTATGAGGAATTAGCAATATTAGAGGAAGTGTCTTCCGAGCATTAGTTCATACAATGGGGGTATAATCAGTAATTAAGATTAGGCATATACAATACAGGTTATTTCTGGGGTCAGTATCCAGTGTCTGGGAAAATTCAGATGGACAGAATTGTATGTGTAAATCATGAAAGAGTTTAGGGTATGTGTTGATTAGTTCTATGAAGAGCATAAACAAGAGATGTTTCAAGCCACAATAGTAATGAGTAGTATTCTTAGGGATAATCATACGATGTAATGGGTATATTGTGTTAGCACATTCATATATGCCTTGATAAAGTCCTAAAATATTATTCGAAAAGTAATAATAAGAATATTGAGCAAAAATATGTATAAGATTTAACATTATTTCATAGAAAGTGGTTCTGGTCAATTCTCTAGAGGGAAACTAAGTCGCCTTACATAAGCCTCAGATAAGGAAGCTCAAGAGAAATTATCGCAGAAAGTATCCTTGATGATTCTTTTAGCTATATGATCTTATTATGAGAAAAGAAGCAGGAGTATGACACAGATTTTTTTGTTACGCGAGGCATGATTTCATTGCATGCGAAAAATGGAATGACAATGCGGAGGACAGAGAGGAAGGTGAAGCAACTGGCATATTTATGGCTATCTTCAGGAAGCTAAGTATTGATAACGGTTTTTGAGACACCTCCTGTTTAGAACCAGTATGTATGGCCAATGCAACTAACTGAGGTACAAACTTCGATCCATGACAACAATAATGGATATATTTGATATGTCTTTGCCCTATGAAGGAACAGCATCTTGAGACACAAGATACCAATTAAGGAAGAGTACATGATTTCAGGATTTACGCGTTAATTTAATTCCACAAAAATAAATTATGATTCGGACAACTCTCATACCGATAATGATCCATTTGATACTTCTATTAACGGTTAAGGCTGTTCAGTTTCACAGCATGCTGAGACGATGAGGGAATAAACACTTCCGGTTTTGTATTGAATAATTATTGGAATTTTAATTTCTTGTAACGTATCAAATGTTCGAAAAAGTAGAAAAACAAAACACAATAATCGCGGAATGTTTCAAACTCCGTACCAATAATTGTTACTCTTGATTCCTTGTGACCCTTAAAAAGCGAGATGAAGATTTCAATTGACCACTTTGAGGCTTCTTGTCGTATACTATTTCCTACGGTCCACGATACACAGATTTTCTGATGTGATATTAAATTAGACCGAGTCTTGAATTGAAATTGTTAATGAAGAAAAAT
>LBNU01016488.1:25072-36151 GCA_014162995.1 Artemisia annua | reverse complement strand
ACTCATTTTAAAAACATAAAGCGATAAAGTAATTAAAAACTTGTAAAAACATTTAACGTTAATAAAAGGTAAGACTAAAAATGAAAAGACGAAAGACTTCAATAAGTAAATGACACGAAAAAGATTAAAAGAAAATTCGGCAGCATAACGTTTAGATTTAATAAAAATAAAAGCCTCACTCGATAAACGATGAGGGTAAATAAAAGTCTAACTCGACTTGAAAAAGAAATAAGAAAAGAAGAGAGGACAAGACACGACTCAAAATAAACTAAGACTACAAATCATACTCGCTATCTAAAACTAAAAACCAAACTCGCTACTAAATAAAAACACCATACTCGCTAGTGACCTAGGACTCTCCATACTCGCTAACCTATAACACCAAACTCGCTAGAGTTTTTAACACCAAACTCGCTAAGTCATTAAGGACCAAACTCGCTAGAGTATGCTTCCCATACTCGCTAGGAGTCAAGTCCCAAACTCGCTAGGAACTTGCAACCATACTCGCTAGGGTGTCAAGAACCATACTCGCTAACCACTTGGTACCCCAAACTCGCTATGCCTAAACCCCCTAACTCGCTAGACCTAAACAAAAACTAAACTCGCTATAAAATAAAAAAAACAAACTCGCTATTAAACCCTAAACACTAAACTCGCTATTAAACCCTACTTTGACAAAACAGTTCGTAAAAAATTAGAAATCTTTATAAAACTTTAATTAACTTTATAAAACTTTAAGAAACTTGTTAAGACACCAAAATAAGCTCAAAAATAAGTAAATAAGCCACGAGTTCAACAAGCTTATACCAAATTCATTAGGCACAAAATCCTTAGATTCATGCAAAGGTGGTAAAAATTTTGTAGAAGCTCATGCAAGATTGAAAAAAGACATAAAATAAGCTAGAGAAGATTTAAGACATCAAAATTAAAGCTTGCATTGAAAATAAGTTTACACTAAGACATGAAATAAATCTATACTACTCCTAAGCTATTCCTAAAACTAACCACTAAAACTACTCCTAGACTAACCAACCTTCTAAATGAGGTGGTCATCTTAATTTATAGGCCAAGGGCTTGCATAAGTTTCTCATTGTTGCACACTTAGCCCTTGAACTTCCAAGTTATATGAATAACAAGCATAAACTAAAAATACAAAGCTATTTAACTCTCTAAAATACGACTTCGGTCCTTGTAACTTTGAGGAAATATGTGTAAACGAGTCTTCAATAAGTCTTCAATGACATAAAAGTGATCATTTGCTCGAGTTTGAGTCGTGCTCGGTTTAGGCTTTTAGGTTGATTTTGATGTCATTTATGCAATATCCTTTCCTGCACAGTCACAAACACAAAAACAAGATATCTTTGGCGTTTCACGTTAGTTTTTGGTCTATATAACACTTAAACTAAGGTCAAAAGTATGTGTAAAATAGCACATATCAGTTACAAAACCAACAAACGCCGTTATGAATATCACTACCACATTGTTCACACGTACACCAAACACAAGAACCTTCAAAGAACGGTTCTCCACACTTAACATAAATTGGATCCATAAGAATTAAATATAAGAGGGTTTGAGAAGAAGAATCAAATGTGAGAGGATAAGAAGAATATTTTTGGTATTTTGTAAACAAGAATCAAACATAAAATCAAAAATCAAATTGAAAAAGAAAATCTTTTTTTGGTTTTTTTTTCTAACAAAGAAAATTTAAAATCAAAATCTTTTTGTCTTTTTCTTTTTATATATATATTTTTTTTTATTTTCTTTTTGTTAACCGTTACGTCAACTGAAACCGTTTCGCTTTATGGGCTAATCGGGTAACAATTGATTTCACGATTATCTTTTGTTGCGAAAGCTTATTTGGTTTACAACCGCCCTCCTTCAACAGAAGACCGAGGATGTTCATTATATTTTTGGAGTTTGTTGAATACTTGGTGACAAGTATTCCCTTTTTATTTTATTTTTATATTTTTTTTTTACTTTTTGTGTTTTTCAAAAACGAAAACTTCCCGGGAGAAGGTTCTTCAAATCACAAAACAACAAACGTAAACGTCAAATTCGTTTCAAGCCTTCCCCGGCAGCGGCGCCATAATTGATGTGAGTATTTTAGAGAACGTTTTTTCCAAAGAAATATTCGTGAGAATATTCCTCGGGTCGTTTCCCAACGAAGGTTGACGGCGAGTTTGACGATTAAGAATGTGCTCGTGTGAAGTGAATGGGAGAAAATATTTTGATTGATGATTATACTATTATGGAAATGAAATATAAAGCACAACTAAGCACAAAGTACAAGCACATAAAGCATAAGCATCAAAAACGTAAACGTAAATAAAAATAAACGTCTAATTAACAAAATAAAACGCGAGTTTAAAGCTAGACTAAACCTACGGGCTCAAAAGTAATTTTTAAAACTTTATAATGATAAAAGAAAATTTTAGGAAAAAGAAAAATATTTTTTTGTCTTTTTATTTATTTTCTATGAATTAAAAACTATTATTGTATTTTTGTTTAATAAAAGAAAACTAAACTAATTATAAAATGAAAATTCTATTCTACAAATTTATTTTCTAAAAATCTTATTAAAATGAAAATGAAATTTAAAAATAGAATCAGAAAATATTTTTTCCTTTTTGTGATTTATTTTGTAATTAAAAATTGATTTAGAATTCTAAAAACTAATTAAAAATGAAAAGAAATAGTAAAACAATTCAATTAATTCTGAAATTTTTACGGAAAATCTAAAATAAAATTCTAAAGGTACTGTAAAAGAAAATTTTTGGAAAAACAGTTTAAAAGTGCTTATTGGTTTTTAGACAGCTTATTACAAGTGCTTATAAATAAGCACTTGTAATAAAACTGTAGGAAATTAATTCAGTGGATTCACAGAACTCAATTAAGCCAAGAAAAACTGAAATCAGACCATAGTACTAAACAGAACACTAAAATGGGACAATTAAGCAATATATATAAGCACTAAAATAAGCAAAGTAGCACAAGGATAAGCAAGAAAGCTCAGAACCATGTAAACACTTAATCTCACTTAGTGTAACTCAGAAATGACAGAAAAAACTCAGTGTACAAGCTACTATGGGCTTATGCAATTAAAAGAAAAATTCAACAAATCAAGTGCTTAGACCCTACAAACAGCAACTAAAAAGCAGTCCTAATAAGCTCTGACATGCAGAATTATGGGGGCAAATACTAAAAAACCTAGCTGAGATTCTAGAAACCTAAAAAAAACCTATCACAAACTACCAATTGAACTCTAATTTGTCCTTAGTTCAGGTGTCTGTTGAGACAACTAAGCTGATACAGTTGACTAATTTATTGCAACATTCGTTTGACTAAATCCAATTTAAGCAGCTTAATATGACTCCTAAATGTATATAAAACTTGTTTAAACATGAAATTCTCTAACACAAACACAAGAAGCACCAAATGATCCAAAAGATACAAACAGTTAACCATTACACTAAGCCGAAATGAAAGATTAAACTGATTTTGACTTACGCTATGGACCTACTGATTTTTATATACTACCTAATCTAATTATGCCTAAAGTTAACTGTCTATACTAATTTTACCTCACACACACTTCTGTACCACAGTTAACAATGCTGATCCAAACACTACTTAACAATGTAAACACTATATTACAGTGAGAATCAAGCTTCTAATCTCCTAATCAGTAAACACGATGAATTACTAACACAGAACAGAGCATAGATCAACAGGTAAGATCTAATTAACAGAATTCGTTATCATTACACAACCATTACTCGAATTTGCAGATCCAATTATTGCTAAGCAAAAGAGAAGCGGATTCATGTATAAAAGCTTAACAGGAATTCACAAACTCAAATACCAAGGAAACTACTGACACATAATCAAATTCAAGCAATCTAACAGTAAATAGCCAATATTAACAGATCTAAGAGTAAAAGCAAGAAACTATTAAAAGTGAATGAAAGACTTACAATGAAATTCCCTATCTGAACAAGGGATTCATTTCAACCATAGCCTATCTATTGATAGGCTTATTCACCACCACAGTATCATCGATAACCACCATGAATTACCTAGTTACCTTTCTGAATCATCACCAATATACCTTCTGACTTATGTTGACTAGAAGCTCTTTAACCAGTTGAAAACAGAAACAAAATAACAACTCACTGCAGACTATGATTTGATGCTTGAATGAGCTATTAAGAGCAGTGAATGAAAACTGGAAACAGATTTTGAAAAGTAAATTTCATTGAGATTTAAGTGACAAGGAATTAATTGAAAACTCAAATTTTATTGAAACTAAAGTGAGTACAGAATTTGAAAGCTGAAAATACAATTAAACTAACAAAATTATACTAAAAACTACTTAACTACACCTACTCCTAACCTAGCTTATCTAACTAACAACTCCTAAAACTAGCTAACCCCTCCATGTGGTGAGGAAGAGGCTACTTATAGCCTGAGGTGAGGAGGGGAGCGTCTTGAGAAGGTTCTGGAATAAGTATCTTCACAGCATATCCTCTCTTGATTCCTTGTTGCTCATCTCAGCCAATCAAAACCCTTGGTGATGTGTCCTGACCTATCACAGCCCTCCATTCGTCCATCGTGGCATTCCCTTGATGTCATAACTCTGACACGGTGTCAAGGAGTGATGGGATTTGACTCAATTACCCCTAAATACGAGGTTATTATAAAAGAATTGGGGTTAATTATGAGTTTGGGAAATTAGGGTTCATGGGGTGGCTGGGAAATTTGGGAATTGGGGAAAAAAATTGAGCGCGTGGGTTTTTTTTATAATTTTTTGGTTTGTGGACCGGGTGGAAGTGCTGGGCCGGGTTGGGCAATTGGGCTTATGATAAAGATAGTAGGCTAGTTATAAAGGATAAGGACTTGATGTAATTTTTTGGTTTATTTTTAGGCAGCTTTAGGAATAATAAATACCACAAGGACCAATTATGTCATTTCTGAAAATTAAGGACCAGTTGTGTAAATATCTTCAAGGATCATTCTTGTCAAATGTTGATTCATTGAGGACCAAAATTGTCTCTTTGAGCTTATTAGTGATCTAGACTTGAGAAAATACTTCCCGGTTCCGGCTTTTGATCCTCTTCCAATCCCGTGCTCGTTCTTGATCGTTTTGTGTGATCTGAGTTCGTTTTTTGCAATATCCTTACCTGCACAATCAGAAACGCAAAAACACATATATCTTTGGCATTTGTTAGCGTTTTTGGTCTTTTTGGTCTTAAATCGGTAAATAAAAGATATGTAATTTAATATATATCAAAATCCCCCAAACTAAGATATTGTCGTGTCCTCACGCAATGGGATTCAATCACGCTTTAGAGATAANCGGCTTTTGATCCTCTTCCAATCCCGTGCTCGTTCTTGATCGTTTTGTGTGATCTGAGTTCGTTTTTTGCAATATCCTTACCTGCACAATCAGAAACGCAAAAACACATATATCTTTGGCATTTGTTAGCGTTTTTGGCCTTTTTGGTCTTAAATCGGTAAATAAAAGATATGTAATTTAATACATATCAATCATCGTTCAAAGGATGATGAGGTAATGAAGCTTTCTTCGTCCATTTTTGTCACGAATTTTCTGGATAAGTTCTCTGCTAAGGAGTTATGGACGGTATGTAATCAATATGGGAAAGTTGCTGACGCTTTCAATCCAGACAGGAGGTCCAAATCTGGTGAAAGGTTTGGTTTTGTTCGTTTCATTAAGATCTTCGATGTAGACTGTTTGGTTAATAATCTCTGTACAATATGGGTTGGGCATTTTAAACTTCATGCAAACATTGCTAGGTTTCATAGACCACCGTTGAATAAAAATAAGTCCCAATTATCGTATAATAAGGGGGATAAGAATGTCTCAAAAGAATTTCACAAGGAGAGGGAAGAATGGGTATTCTTATGCTCATGCTGTCAAAATTGGACCTCACTCTATTCATAAGAAGGAGGACTTATGGCGATCATGCTTGATGAAACATGTGCTAACCAGACAGATTATTCTATAGCTTTGATGGGTAAAGTCAAAGATTTTACATCTTTAACAAACTTGAAAATGGCTTTAGCTAATGAAGGTTTTGATAACATCAAGCTAAAATACATGGGAGGATTTTGGGTGATGATCGAATTCAATACAGAAGTTGCAAAAGAGAGGTTTAGGTCTAACGTGGGCATACGCTCATGGTTCGCTCAGTTACTTCAAGCATCAAACTCATTCTTAATTGACGAAAGAGTTACGTGAATACCACTTAAAGTGTGGTCCAAAAATACTTTCTCTCGTATTACATCTAAATGGGGTGTATTACTGGCTTTTGATCCTCTTCCAATCCCGTGCTCGTTCTTGATCGTTTTGTGTGATCTGAGTTCGTTTTTTGCAATATCCTTACCTGCACAATCAGAAACGCAAAAACACATATATCTTTGGCATTTGTTAGCGTTTTTGGTCTTTTTGGTCTTAAATCGGTAAATAAAAGATATGTAATTTAATATATATCAAAATCCCCCAAACTAAGATATTGTCGTGTCCTCACGCAATGGGATTCAATCACGCTTTAGAGATAAATAATTTCATAACTCTTTTTACTTAACTTTGAAAAGTAGCAAAATGTTCGAAAGAGATACGAAACCATTTATTCCCTTAAACGCCCCGTTTTACCATTTTCTTTGTTCCTCCATTTATTACACTTATTACTTACGAACTTTTCACAACTTATTCGAGTGACGATGTACCGACTTTCATTATCTTTCAATAACTTTTAGGGTCTTTGAGTAGAAACACGATTCATAGAAAAATGACCTTACGGATAAAATTCGTCATCCTTGATTTTTCACGAGTTCCCAAACTAAGCTTATGAATGAGATCACCATTTATTTACAAGCTAGATGCCAAAACTACTCATCGTAGTTACTTGTGTAAAAACCCCTTGTTCCCAAATCTTAGTGTATCTAGAATTTTTTAAATTAAGTTGAGAAATGAATTGCTTCATATATTCTCGTTCCAATATGAATTAGTCCGATAAAGATACCAAGAATCTTAACGCTAAATAGTTATCGATCTTCTCTTAAGAAGGTTTGCTTCAAAAATGAGGTCCACATCAAGGATATTGGATACATACAAAGACTTTCGAATACATCAAAATAGACATAAGTTGGCGAGTACAATTCACGTGCACCTCATGCGCCTAATCTAGGATCATTCGCATGCACCTCACGCGCGACCAACTTTAGTCTTAACACTTAAGCTCATAATCTATAAATCTCAACATAAATCCTTATTCTTTCTTTTGATTTTTTCACTTTTTTCATTTCACTTTTTTTTTACTTGATACTTTTTTCACTTTTTTCTTTCTTTTTCTTGCCTTAGTAACTTCTCAACTCCGAACCTTCACGGTTTCAATCCAAGACCTACCGCCAACTTATTAGGTTAGAAGTAGGATCCAAGGCCCGATCTCAATCCGAAGTCTTAAAGCACCTTAGCTCTTATGAATACCGGGCTTTAAAGGGTAGCTCCGAAACCACATACGATACAACTCAATGCATCGAAATACAATACAATACAACTCGAGACAATGGCGTGTATCCTTGATGTGTACCCAATTTTTGAAGCAAAGATTCTCTTAAGAAGATAAAGAACTAAATTTCGTCAAAACCGAGACATCTTTAATTATTATACACAAGATATGGGGTGAAACAAGCTGATGGGAACAAAAGACCACAAATACCTTCGATGAGCTTTAAAGAGAACCACTACTCCACGTATGGCATCTAACTTCTAAATAAACACTATCATTTCTCGCTCTTTGCTTTTTTAACAAATCTCAAATAATGAGATCCGCGAATACTTAGCCGATAATCAAGCCACGCATATTTAAAGTCAAATACGGAAACTTGCAAACTCTAATAAAAGAATTCGCGTTTTATAGCTTCTTATGTAAAAGACTAGCGGAAGCTTTTAAGCTGCGCATATATAAAGTAATTTACNATGAGATCCGCGAATACTTAGCCGATAATCAAGCCACGCATATTTAAAGTCAAATACGGAAACTTGCAAACTCTAATAAAAGAATTCGCGTTTTATAGCTTCTTATGTAAAAGACTAGCGGAAGCTTTTAAGCTGCGCATATATAAAGTAATTTACGGGAGCCGACAAAAGAGTAGCTCCTTGTGTACAAAACTAGCACAAGCTTATATGATCAACATTGGTTAAGGGAACAAGCTAGGGCTCAACACGCCCGGATCAAGTCAAAATATTATTCCTACTCTCGCCAACAAGAAAGTCAACACGGTGTCAAAACACTTATTCGAACTTTATTCTATTTTTCACAACTTTTCAACACTTATTCTTTTTCACAATTTTTCAAAATTTTTAATTTTTTTTGATATTTTTGAGGAAAAACGAGGTTGCGTGAGTAAACGACACAAATGAAAGTGCAAGTCAAATCAAATCAAAGATTGACCCCCCCCCCAAACTAAAACGAAACATTGTTCTCAATGTTTGAAAAGGTAAGGGTAATCCTAACAAAAATCTAGGGCCGTTTATTAATTATGCCAAAGATGTTAGTCGATAAGATTTAGGATATAATATGGATTTCCAAAAGCATGAAGAATGAGACTCGAGTAGAGATGAGACAAACAACGAGCACGAGAGTCATCATAATTCGGGAAATTCCTGGACAAACAACACAAACAACCACGAAACACAAGATTGGAAGAGGTCGCCCCTCCTCACGTCACGTTAGTAAAGAAAATAGAAAGAAGATAGAATGATAAGCATGGGGTGCCTCCCACGAAGCGCCTGTTTATTAACGAGTCGTGTAGCTTAGACTCGCCCCGAATTTACTTATTCTTGGGGGAGCAAATGGAACGGACACCCGGCAAAAACGGAGATGCCGGGGTCAAAGACGGTATCCTCACTCCCGGAGGAGTGGGAAGATGGAGAAATGATGGGATAAGTAAAGTCGAATTCTGAATCAAGGGTGGGTTGGGCGGGTAAAATTTTAAGCACCAGATCATCATGATCAAAAGTCTCGTCCACCACTCCAAAAGTATCTTTATCCGTATCATACTCAAAATCTACATCCGGTGGTTTTGCGGGCGGACGAGGAGACGGAAAATCAAGGAGAAATGAGTCAGCCTCGTAATTCTCAATACCCAGTGGAAGAGGGTCAACGGAAGCAAGTTCATCGGCGAACTTCTCATGAAGAGAATCAATCGTATGAGATGAATCCTGGACCTCGGGTTCCATTTCTGACTCATCACTAGGAATATCGAAGATAGGATTATTAAGAGTCAATTCCAAATCAAAATCAAATAACGGATTTGTGAAAGTCATATTGAATGTTTCGGAAACCCTTGGAACAAGGTCATCAATATCTTCAGGATGATTGAATTCAACTTCGTTTTCTACATTATTCTCTTCTTCTAAGCTGACGAGCTCAGAAGGCACTTCGTCCATATAATCGATGTCTCCACAAGATAAAGACTCATCATTGTCGGAATCGGAAAACATCTCAACACGATCAATCGAATTATCAATCGGAGGTAAATCACACTCTTCTGCCGTATCAAAAACATATTTTTCAAAATCAGGTAAAGAATCCTTGAGCTCGGGCTCCAAAAGATCTGGCGGCTCGATAATAACATCAACGTTGGTGTTCTTCGGAGGAAGAGAAGGTAATGGTTCTTCTTTTAATATATTTTCAAGAAAAAGGATGTCTCCCTCCGAATCAAAATAAGTATCATCAATACTAGTCGAAATAGGATCATTATTAGCAAGAAAGGAATCGATCTCATCCAAAATGGAGTCACTTCCCTCATCCGGTGTGAGGGAAGGATGGAAAGAGTCGGGAATAGCTTCATATATATCAAAATGATCTTTTTCAACAATTTCAGATTCACCGTTAGAAATTTCCCCGGACTCACTGGGGATTGGGACAAGGTCCTCAACACTAGACTTATTGAATTCGTCCGATTCCGTTACCGGAATAGTGTTAAGAGGCTCGTCCCCCATTTTTAGAGAGTCCTCGGGTTCTACGGGAGGAAAAACGGAATCTTTGTGAGGATTAAGAACAATCGTAATTTTCTCATCATCGTCGTAATCGTAGTAATTAAAATTCTTAAAAGGATTAGACAATCTCTATTCAGCAAGTAATTCTGCAATAGACTTCTCGTGAGGATCGGGAGTATGAGTAACACGATTATCCGTAAACTTTTGTAGCATTTCACTAAGAGATTTCAGTTCCTCCATAACTTCATCCATCATTTGAAAATTCGACGAACTTTGAAAAGAATCACCATTGTAATATGGTACTTGCTCATACGAGTTTTGAAAAGGATGATTAAAATCGTTTTGAAGATAATTAACAAAACTTGTATCACAAGCGTAAGACGTTTCAGCACTCGGGACGTAACACATACAATTAACATATCCACATTGGTTACAAAAACATTGTCCACAAGGTAATCCTTCGTTGGATGGATTTCCACAACTAAAACAAGTGAATGAAGGTGGTAGTGGTGTCGGATAACAATCGGGAATGTTTTGAATGATTGATCTTTGAACATACTCGGGAGAGTTACTGATGAGAGCGTTTTTCAAGCGGTGAAGCTTGTAAACCACGGATCGTTGTCCCAACGAGGGTTGAACTGATCTCGTCACTCAAGATCGTGAGATATGTGAGATGAATAAGGTTTAAAAGAAGATTTGGGTTTTGTTTATACTACAACGACAAATTAAAGTAAAGTAAAGCGGTAAAATGACATGAAATAAGTAAACGAGTAAAATTGCATGAATAAAAATGACTAAAGAAAGCGGTAACTAAAAGCGATAAGTAATGAAAACGGTAAATGAATTTAAAAGACAATGTGTTTGCAAAGCGACTCGAATAAGTTTATTAAGCTTGAGGTAAAAGTTTGTGACGAGTTATTTTCCTTTCTCGAGATTAGTTTTTGATTAATCTTTTGAAAAGATAACAACTCTAAACGAATGAATTAATCGTTCAAAGGTTTTCGTCCTTCGAATAATTAAATCACACGTCTAAATAATCTTTCGATTATTTA